>WAAE01009725.1:0-29301 GCA_013400495.1 Nicator chloris | reverse complement strand
AACATGGGAATGTCAGGAATTTCCAAGGTTAGTTAATCTGTAGTAGAAATAGGCAGCTAAACTGATGAGAATGTTTGAAAATCTATAATGCAGAGGCAAGTCTTTCTACAAGGGCTCTCTGGGTACTTTCTATGGTGCATGAAGAAATTGTGCTAGCAAAGTACACAGTTTAGGAGCATGCAGCAATTATTTACTGGTTAATACTCATGGGGAACAGTTACTAATAACATGTTTCCAGGTTAAATGCTTGCATGCTCATGGTGCAGGCACATCAATAAGACTGCTGGTAAGGCAGTCATCATACAGGAGCTGAAGGTGTGTTCTCTGTTCCCCCAAGTGTTGGTGCATTGCAGCATCTAAATGCTTTTTTTCTCAGTTTTTATATCATTTCATATTGATGCTCTCCTCTTAAGTCACAGCTAGAAATTTCCACCTCTGCTTTTGTCTTTCTGATCTTGCATAGGAATAACTTTTCTTTCCTCTTATGGTTTAAAGGGCCAAGGTCAGAAAGCTGTGTTTTAAGAAAGGCAGGCTGTGGATTGCACACAGCTGAATTCCTAAGATGAGTTATAGCAGTATCATCTCTGAATGATCAAAACTCTGAGGTCTGTGGATCCAGCACCAAGGAACGGCCCTCCTCCAGCATCTTCAGTACTACCCAGGTTTGAGAATACTCAGGATAAAAATTAATTCTCTTACTCTGTCTCCTTCACTGTAATTGTAATTCAGGCATCAAAGAAATTGAAGCGTTTCCATTATTTCAGTGTAGTTTTGCTGCATAAGTGCATTCTATTACATGCATATGTAAGGAGTGGAAACATCTCTAATAAGAACTATGCTTAATTGCAAATAGAAAAATATACATATTATGGAATAACAAGCTACCTGGGAAAGGAGTATGTTAAATTTGCACAATAAAAAAAAAAGTGGAAAATTACAGGAGTTTACAGTTTACAGTAAGCTGAGATGAGCCAGGAAAACAAAAACATTTCTCTGAAATGGACCATTTCATTATTTAGCAGACATTTTTCAGTATGACAATAGCAATCACTGTTTGCAGAACAATCATGTCTGTGCACTCAGACTCTAAATTTTTTGTGCTGATTGCCCCTTCAAATCTGTGGAGATCTGGAAACAAAGGTAAGTGTAGGTAGGTTTGACAGCACCCTATTTAGCCTTGGCCTTGTGTTTACATTATTTTAACTTGTGTTCTGTCTTGGTTTTAGTAAAGTTGCCATTTGAATTAACAGCCCTCCCATTTCTTTATAAGTGACCTGTGAAAATGAAACAGGAAGTTATTCTAACTGGGACTGTAAAGTTCTTAGCTGGGGCATGGCTTTTGAACATTAAACTATCTTTGAAACCAATGTACTGCATTTTCGGTTGGCATCATTACGTTTCTTGTGCATTAAAAATAGAAGAATAATGGTTAAGGGAAAATCTGAGCTTTGAAATACAAAATAAATTATTCTTAGTAAGAGACCAAGTTATCCGGAGGCTCACATAATACTTGCCTACTCTTGCTTGCCAGTAGGAAGTGTTGTAGTAATGTATGCTATGATGCATTACATGGCAGTGGGGTTGGACTAGAGGATCTCCAGAGGTCCCTTCCAACTCTAACAATTCTGTGATTCTGTATTCTAAATGCTAAATATTCTTATGCAATTAGTAAACCCGTAAAAAATTATGTAAGGACGGTAATTCTAAATGACAAATTCTCTGCATATACTATTCTCCAATATTATAAGTTGACAAGACACTATTCAAATCCATTTTCATTTTAAAATCAATTTATAATCCCTAGAAGAGACCAGTACATATAAATTTGTACACTTTTATATTACAAACTGTCATCTGTAATAATTTCCCACTTTAGTGTTCCTCCTGGATAACTGTTAGATTTGTACTGAACCCATTGCTAATTTTCATGTTAATATCAGGATATTCAATGGATCAAAGAGCTTTAGTAAGAGTTTTCTCCATTAATGAACATCCCTTCCTTCATTTTGTATCATGGCATTTCTCTGCACAAATTTGTTAACACTTTCTATGAACAAGATAATTAGAACTATTTGAAGAGTTACAAATCAACATCAACTTTTTTTTTAAGGGAAACTATTACTCTGACCTATGCAATTATGTATTCTTATATACTTTCAGATAAAAATTCAATATATGTAAAAATCTTACTGACTTCTTTCTTCCTCATATTGCTCTATTACTATTTTTTCAAGCTCATTTCTTATTTTGAAAAAGGAGTAAATAATTTTTTTCAGTAATATAACTTGCCAGATATTTTAAAGATCTGATTTCTTCCTAAAAAAACCCAAAAACCCCAAATCAACAAAACAACAAACCGCACAACAAAAAAAAAGCCCAACAAAGCCAACAAAAAACCTCTCTTGAGATTCTCAAGACTTTCATAGTAATTAATTTAGTTCTTTATTCTAGCAGAAATGAGGAGACAAAGCAGAATCCACCCAAACCAGCTTTTGTGTTGTGTACAATAGGATTTAATATACCTCTTGCATCTTTAATTCTGTAAAATGGTGCCCTTCATAATGACTCCTCATTTTGATCAGATGAAATAGAAAAGTAGCTTTTATGATCATTGTATAATTCTACTTATTTAGTGAAGGTGTTTCTTTTTCCTAAATTTACAACAATCTCTACTGACACTAAGCAGTCTTCCAGCATTTGCTGTTTGAAACTGACGTGTTTTTTGTCCTCAGGACAACTGTAATTTTCTCAACAGGTGTATTAATGCTTGGGGAATGTCAAAGGAGACTTAATGAGAAATCACATGTGAGAAAGAATGTCATATTTCCAAGCACGATTGAAAGCTCACCATGACTTTGACCTTAATATCTTATTTCCCTGCCACTCTCACAGTTTCAAGTTAGTCACATACTGCTTGACGCAGCCACATTCATCACATAGACTGTTTTAAGTTGTTATCCAGCAGTTTACATTGCCCAAACTTGTTTAAACTTCACAGATATTTTTCCAGCTTCTCACTGCAATGAAACAAATAGCAGTGAGGGACCACAGCCATAGGAAAAATCTCGCATAATCGCTGTGCAAGCTTAGAGGATTACTGCTAACTCCTGTGGCAGCAGAGCTTGAAAGTTTAAAATGACAGAGAGGTGGTACTGTCAACTCTCACCAACCCTATCTTGCCATCCCTTGTCTGTCCCCCTTCCATCTTGTACAGTCTTCAGTCCCAGTGTGAAAAGCGCTGCCCCTCAGTAGGTGAGCAGGCAGGATTTTACTCAATCAGATTTGGGTTTTTAGATCCACAGCCACCATTGGTCCTGACCCTTCCTTTCTCTTTATTTAAAAGACACCACTCACTCTACAGATACTGTGGCTAGCATATGGCAGGTTTTACCCATTCCACAAAATATTTTCCAAGCAGCAGCAAGTCCTGGAGTCCTAGGTCGAATGACATGCACAAGGTAATCCACAAAAACTTTGGGCTACCTGTTCCAGTGTCTCACCACTGTCAAGTGAAGAACTTTTTTCTAGTGTCTAATTTAAATCTCTCCTCTTTCAGTTTAAAATCCTTCCCCCTTGTCCTATTGCTATCTATCTGTGCAAAAAGTCTGTCTCACTGTTTTTTATAAGCCTCCTTAAAGTACCAGGAGGCTGTGATGAGAGGTCCCCAGAGTCTTCTCTTGTCAAGACTGAACAACCCCAGGTCCTTCATTCTGTCCTCATAGGAGAGGTGGTCCAGCCTTCTGGGCAACTTCATGACTCAAATATTTTGATATTATATAACCAGACAGACGCCAAGCACCTTATGGTTATAGTTTTGTCCTTTAGTATGTGATGTACCTTGGCTCAAGTGACCAACTACTTTCCACAGAATGTAGGAAGTTTGTGATGATATTACATGACGTGCTTTCACTTTGAGGGACAGAGGGCCCAGACTGTGGGAAAAATTCATTTCACTTCATGCCAGCTGATGATGAAGTGCTTGTAAGAACTAGATGACCTTTTTCAGAAGGCAGTAGCGAAAGGCGTATTCCCAGACTAATAAATTTGACTCTAATACAGCAGATTCTAATGGGATTGTCCTTGTATCTTTTTTTTATTTTTATCAAGTTACTACTGGCTCTTAAAATTAATAACTTTTCTTTTTGTTTTTTTTCTTAATTCCATGTTATTCTCCATATTTTCTCTAGTATTACAGTACAGAATTATTTCAGTTTTTTCTCTTAAGTGTAATGGTAGATACAAAAGTGAGTAAACTTACATGGTCTGTCATATTTGAGGCTGAGACTCCATTTCTGCTGAAGAAATGAGGGAAGTCCATGACCATTGTTATCAAATTCTATACCACTGATCCTTGTATTTATCTTCCATTTGCATAGGCATGAGATACCTTTAGATATTTAGATTCACTGGTCCTCTCAAAG
Organism: Nicator chloris; assembly: GCA_013400495.1. Taxonomy (NCBI): domain Eukaryota; kingdom Metazoa; phylum Chordata; class Aves; order Passeriformes; family Pycnonotidae; genus Nicator; species Nicator chloris. The sequence goes on along the minus strand of WAAE01009725.1, from coordinate 24,880 downwards.
ACATTTAGTAAACCTGTGGCTAATTGGAAAATGGAGTCCAACAGCACTCTACCTGCCACATAAAATTAATTGACCTAATGAAGGGCTTATGGTTAAACAGCTGAAGACTCCTCCTTTTGTTCTAGAGGGAAGTATAGTATTAAATGCACAAATAAATAAAAAGAAATTAAAAGTTTCAGAGGATTTTAGCCCCTCCTTGCTGTTTGTTTTCTAACCAGCTATTAATTTTCATAAAATAAAAATTGGAATAAATTATGTAATTAAAAATAATAGTATGTTAATCTTCTACCCCTAAGGTTCTATTTAATTGCTTGAAGGGTGATGCATTTTTATCTGATACTTATTTACTAGGGATGATTGCTTAGCCACTTACTGTATTAATATTGACAGATGTCCCAGAGAGATAATAAGTGAAAGCATATCAGTACTTTGCAGTCATTTAATGTTAGCATATAATGCTACTTAATACATGTTGACTTCCACATTTATCTTCTCTGGTGAACAGAGGAACAGCATGAGGGTTTTTTTCCTGACTTGATTTGATTCTTTCACCAAATGAATGAAAAATGACAAGGAAATAAGTTTTCTAAAATGACAAACTTAATGTTTCATTTCACCAGTGGGGTGAAAATATAACATTAAAAGGCTAGTTTGTCAGGTGCATTTATAGATGACTACCAGACGGTTTTAGAAAAGTTTTTCAGCACTAATATGACATGAATTGTCCTCTCAAAGGCTGTAAATAATTCAGAGTATTAGGGGAGTGCAAGTTTTCAACAAAAATTCCCTTCTAAAAATTCCTGGGGAAAAGAAAGAAACAAAGACTGATAAAGTCATAAATTCTACTCCTACAAGGAGTGTTGTATTCTTCCACAATATATTCTAAGCCATGTCCTGATGTACATGCGAAAATATCAAGTGACTAATCTCTACAGCTGCCCTTTACCAGTTTTCTCACTCTCAAATGTGTGAAGAATTTTCAATATTTATTTTTTAATGTCAAAGAAATGCTGATAGTAGCAGTAGTAGTAGTAGTAGCAGTAGCAGTAGTGGTAGTAGTTAAAAAAAATTAGAGGAGGAAATGTTTAATGATTTTCTTGAGGACTGTGAACAAGTATTGAAACATATTGTACAGGTGCATGTTTCTGACATGGAGTTCATCTGACATGCAATAACAAAGCAGTATGAATATATGAATATAAATACATGTTTTAACATGCACCCCTAGCAACTCTCCTGGTGTAGGAATATCTAAATTAAAACAATGCATTCTGAATGTTTTCCAAGAGCTTGGTATTTATATGACTCTTCTTTGATTGCTGTTAAATTTGAAAAATGTGGCTAAAAATGTTTAGAGATGTTGGCTTGTTGTCTGATGTTGCCTCCGATATACCTTTGCTGCAGGGCTTGTAAAATTCTTATCTTTTTTTAGCTGGGAAATGCAGAAAAATATTAAATATATTCATATTTCGGTAGGAAAAAAAAAAAACAAACCAAAAACAACTGAAGAGAGAAAAATGCTCTTTATCCAGTTGTAGTGGGTTTGTTCTTTCTTCACACATGCACCTGCTTTGTCCCTTACTATCTCCAGTTTGGCCAAAGTACTTCCATTGCCTTTTAGAAAGCATAGGCTGTTTTGGTAGACAGAAGCTACTCTACTTTACTGTATATTCCTCACAGATTCCAGAATTCTCATAGAATCATAGTACATGCTGAGTTGGAAGGAACTCATCAGGAACACCAAAACCAACTCCTGGCCCTGCACAGGACACCTCAAGAATCCCACCCTGTGCCTGAGAGCAGTGTCCAAAACCTTCTTGAGCTCTGTCAGGCTGGTGCTGTGACCACTGCCCTGGGGAGCCTGTTCAGTGCCCAAACACCCTCTGGGTGAAAAACCTTTTCCTGATATCCAGCCTAAACTGCCCCTAACACACTTCATGCCATTTATTCACATCCAGTCACTGTTCACCATAGAGAAGAGATCCGTGCCTGTCCCTCTGCTTTTCCTCGTGAGGTTGTTGAGGACCACAATGTGATCTCCCCTCAGTCTCCTCCAGGCTGAACAGACCAAGTGACCTCAGCTACTCCTCACACGGTTTCCCCTCCAAACCCTTCACCATCCTTGTGGCCTTCCTTTGGACACTCTCTAATAGTTTTATGTATTTTTTATATTGTGGCACCCAAAGCTGCCCCCAGCACTGGAGGTGAGGCTGTCCCAGAGCAGAGCAGAGGGGACAATCCCCTCCCTTGCCCAGCTGGCCATGCTGTGCCTGAGGCATCCCAGGACACCTAGATAGGAAATAATTGTCTGATTTTATTCACTACAGTTCTTCCTTCATCTGTTGCTGCAAAATCTGCAGTGACTCAGGAGCAGCCATGAGTCACTGTCATTCTCTTCAGGAAATCTGCAGCAAATGAGAACATTTACATCGAACTCCATATCAAACTGTGAATGAACAGAGTGGGGTAAATGCACTGAGGAGGTTTTCTGTACAGAAATTGGCAAAAAAGGTTGGTTTGGAATGGGTCAATATGTGAAGAAATTATTCAGCAAGTGGAGCCAGTGTTTTATCAGGCACCAGAATGGGTTGGAGTCTCAACCGAATGAGTAGAGACAGGAGCACAGACTGGGAGAATTTGGGAACTGTGAGGTTCAGCTTGTTTGTTATTGAGCAAGAGCAAAATATGTTAAAAAATGAGATATTTTATTCACTAATTCAAAATATATTCTGATTGAAACCAATCTCAGAAGAAAAACTGTGTGCTCATTGTTAGGAGTTACATTCTTCAAGCTAAGTGTTCTTTTACCATATCAGCTCCTTATGTCTGTGAGTACTTTTGATCACCTTTGCTTATGAGGAACAAGAGACAAATATGACAATTCTAGATTACAAAAAAAAAAAAAAAAAAAAAAAAAGAATCCCAGAGCCCAGAGGGGGGGAACTCCTTTAGATGTGCTCTTACTGCTGAGACAAGCCAAGGTATCTAACTTTCTCATGAAGATGAAAAAGGTCTCCCAGGGATTAGAGTGCATTTCGGAGTGAAAGTTGGATGTCTTTTATCAGTAGTGGTCGTTAGGGATACTGTTAGCTGGGTGGTAGTTTTAAAATCACAAGGATCTTTATTTCTCTGTAGAAACTGGCATTTTTAACAAGGTGATCTTCAATTTCATGCTGTGGTAAAGGAACATATTTTTACACACTGTATACAATAATAAAAAAAAGATATAAGCTAAGATCTATAGTTAGAGCTTTCATGATTGAATTTTTTATAACTTATTTTTTGGTCAAAAATGGGTCACAGACTATGAACACAGTGATTAAAAGAAAAATTATAATTAAAAGCATCAGCAGTTGGTTTTTTTCTTTTCCATTTCTTCTGTCAAGCTGTTAAGCCCAGGGATTCTGTACTCATCAAGACCCATGACTAACTGCACATTTTGAAAAATGTCCAAATGAAGTTTTTTGTTATATTGTGATGGTTGCATCATTCAGCAACCTGTAGAAAGACTTGCATTTTTAACGTAATTGGCAACAGCACTAAAAGTGTTGGCTCAATCTTTGTTCCTTGAATGCTGTAGTCTCCTAAACAAACTCTCTGGGTACAGCTGACTTCAAACAGTTAAAATAGTAATGGTGAGATTTTCTTCCTGTTTGAAGAGTAAGAAAAAAAAAAAAAAGATGGATGTATGGGATAAAGTTGGCATTACATTTATTCCTGATAATTTGTTCACAATTGGAGGCCAAGTAAATCAGTTTTCAGAGCAGCTTTCGGAGATTATACAGAAACATAGTAATTTTTGGATTGTGTTTCTTACTTCACAAGTTCAGAATTTTCTTTAGTCAGCTAAATCTTTATCCTTGCTAGCCTTCTGTCATTACCTCTCCCTCTTCTTATTTAAGTTTATCAGGTTTTGGTCGGGTTTTTTGATTGGTCGGGTTTTAAAGTTAATAGTTTTGACAAAGTTTCATGTCAAGAAAACCATTTCAAACTAAATCTTATTAATATGTTTTGTTGTATACAAAATGTTTTGGGAAATAAGAAATACATTTTTTCAACCTGTGATGCCATTGTTTCAGTAAACTCAGTAGTTCTTTTGTTTCAAATAAAATAAAAACCCCCACTTTTACTGATAGATGTCCTCTTTCTCTCTCTCCTTTCCTTTGCCAGTTGATAACCACAATATTTTTTAATTGGTAAAAAGTGATGTCACAATTGATAGTATTAATATCAGTAAGGGTTTGGAAAACTAATTGTCTACCACAGAAAAAAAATACACTAGTAGTCCATTTTATGGTTATATTAGGTGGATGTAATTTCTTAAGCTAAGATTCTTGGAGCCCAAAGCTCACATCAGTCATTTCCATGTTTCTCCATATTTTCCTATTTACACATCTTAAATTTTTATGAGTAGGTACTTTTTCCAAACAGAAGGAGTCATATTCTGCCTAAAAAAGACTAAGAAAGCAAGTAGAAAACCTCCTGGTGCTACAGAGACATGAAGAGTCATTTGACAAAAAACTGAGCTTATTAAGTAGACAGAAATGACATTTCTATTGTAAAGATATTCTGTATTATATACAGGCAATTTCCTTCCACTGCTTCATTCCGTTGCTTAGACTTGAATCTGGTGTGGCTTAAGTAGAAGCATTTAAGGTTCCCAGGTCTCAGCTGTTTTACATATCATGTTCTTGTGGAAAACAAATAACAGAAGACTCACACCAGGAGAAATCAGTGTTTGTAAGCTGTAGCTTTCATGCTGCATAACTACATTTCTTTCTGAAGTCTCTGTTGCATTTGGGAGCAAGAGTTGCAATCCTATTAGAAGACTTGTTTCAACTTACACAGTCACTTGAGCTTGGACTTTTACATGACTGATTAGGAAAATTCAAATTAATCAGTAAAAAGAGTAAGAATATCCCTGGAAAAAAATATCAAGAAATTCCTAGGATTTTTTTTTTAAATATATCATATATGATTTTTCTAGCTGACATTGGATAACGATTCAATTTAAAAACAAGCCCCAAACATTTAAAAAAATATAATGTATTGTTGCATTAAAGCAATGGCAATATAGATGTTGTTTACAGAGCATGAAGCAGTAAGGAAAAAGCTTAGCTGCACTGATGGAGCACTGCTCTTTGCCATTCTATTCACAGAGTTTCCATTAGCAGTTTTACTGTCTTGCAGAAAAAAACAGTCTGATTATCTTCTGGCTGGAATATAGGACATGTGGCATGTAGTCCCAGGGAAGTTATATTTTACGGCATGAAAACTTTCTCCTGCTAAGTGCAGGAGCACTGCCAACAGACTTGTGACTTGACTGTTAATTCAAAGTACTACAAAATCAATTTTGGTACCATGTAATAGCAGTTAGGTCTCATTTTCATATTACCTTTAACAAAATATTAAGGGTTTACTCCATCTATAGTGTTTTAATGTTTTAATAGATAATAATTCCTCTCATTAACCAAAAACATTAGTTCAAGGATTTAGACTTTATCTGAGAGAGTAGAACTCTTTAAGATGCAACTAAGTACATTTGTAAAATGCTTTTTTTTTTTAAAAAAAAAAAAGACAAAAAAGCAAACAATACCCCCTTTAAATTATTTTAGACTTTTTCTACAATTTCAAGCATCTTGAAAGTGATTCATAAAAGCCAATTAAAAGCTAGCCTGTTGGCTCAGCAGGAGGGACTCATATATCCCTTTCACATAATCCTTGCTGGGATATGATGAAATGGGTAGAGGTAAAGGAATAGCAAGTTTCTAGACTTAAAAGTGACAAAGTATCTAGTTACTCCTCACAGGAACTGAAGGGAAAAAATCAATTATAATGTCTGTGCATCTAAAAATATGGCTTATACCTCTGCATGGTGCATTATCATCAGAGCTGAGCAGACGAGAGAGCAAAGAGGGAATGGGAGACTGAGGAAGTGATCACCAGAGGATGCATTAGAAATTCAGCAGGCTGAAAGCAATTCCAGTTGGAAAGGAAGAAAGAAGAATGTTTTGATGTTAATTCGTTCATGCTTCCCCATTTGACTTGCAGTCAGGGCCATCCGCTTTGTAGCTTAGTGAGAACAGGTAGAAATTTTTATGCCTGATTCTGGTTTCTCTTACTGTGGAAGCAAACCAGAAATTAATCCAATAAAATCAGCCCAGAAGTACTTACATAAGATTAGTGTAAAAATCAGACCCCTTATATTTCTGTGACATAAATATGTAGGATTTACGGCTATTTCTTTCCGACACCCATCAAGTCTTTGGACAGAATTAACAAATGTAATTCACAGTTGTTGCTGCAATAACTGTAAGCAGTTTTATTCTTAGCTATTTCCTCTTCTAAGAGGGAGTCAGGTTTTACCTCTCCTTCCTGAGGAAGATATATATGTCTTAGGAATACTTTTTTTTAAGATCTGGGGGTTTTTTTGAGTTCTGGCTGAAAGGGCCTTGGTTTTCCTAGCAGGTCAGTCTGTCCAATTATAGTAGAAAGTAAAAGGCCTGCCCTGATAATCACACCTGCTCTTTGCTTATGAGCACTGCAAGCACTGTCTGCAAAGTAATGACAGAGCTTCTGCTCTCCTGATGCTGCAGTCAGCTGCACTTTGCTACTACTCTTTAACTCACTCTGAAGAAAGTGCAGGCAATTCATATAAAAAATTCAAGAGATGCTCTTCTGTGATGGCCAGAGAAGGCATAAGCAGTTATTTTAGATATCAACACCTTTCCAGTTAAAGCATCCTTCATTTTCAGCACACTGCTATGGTAGTAGAAGATGCTGAAGTGCTGCATATCACGGCTGGCTACCAGACCTTGTTTCTTGTGATTTTGGGAATTCTTAGAGCATATCACCCTGTTCCTCTGCAGCATAGTTTGTCTCCCCTTTTCACTCTTCATTCACCCCTCATGTGCAAAAAAGAAAAGCTTATTACCTTCAGAAATACAGCACAGAGAAACCTTTTGTCACTGAAAAGAGACTGCTAAACCAAGGCCTTTTAAAGGTAGAGTTCAAGCTGAACTGCAGCTTGTACTTCTTCTCTGAAGAACCAGCAGCTGCCTTGAAACACTGTGCTTGTGGCCACACTGCCATAAATGTCTACTTTTCCACTGACTTAATTGGCACTTCACCCAAGCAGAGCAGGATTCATTCTTTCACACTTTTCTTCTCAGACAGAAGGATAAGACTCTATTAGCTGCTTTGATGTAAACCAAACCTTTAGTCAGTTAACAGGACCTATCAATTTGTTCAGTTCACCAAGTTCAGGCAAAATCAAAAAAAAACTTCATTTTAGTGCATTAGCTGAGCTGCAGACAGCTGTTAATAGAAAAGAGCTGAATCAGTGTATTTGACAAATATTTTGGACTTTAGCAGCAGGGTCACAACCGAAAAAACAGAGAAGTGCCTCTCCATAGCCACCCTTCTTGTGAGAAGTATCTTCTAATAATATGTTTACAAGGATTTCAATTCAACAACCATTTTTTCTCCAAAGATTGTGCTTTTGAATGAATAGAAATATTTCAGTTGTCATATGTTTGTATTGCACAACATTATTCAGAGACAAGATTTTGACCCACCTATAACTATGATAGAAACTATGCAAAAACACATTTAAGCAAGATTTGTGGTTTTAAAAGCTCCAGAGGAACAAGGTCTTCAGTTGAAGTCAATGACTGCAGCTTGAAGCTCTACTGGGCTACACAATTCAGTATTTAGTGCAAGAAGACTGGACAGAGATTCTCTGAAATAAAATGCTTATTTGACCATGACCTTTGAGTCATGAGTTTTTCCTGAGACAATTTTCTAGCTTTTATTTATCACAGGAAAAAAACAAAACAAACAAACAAAAACACAAACAAACAAAACAAACAAAGACAAACCAAAAAAAACCCACCTCAAAGTGTAAAGATTAACAACTGTGTGTAGGGGTAAATGTCTGAAACTGAACCAGTGAACCTTGAAGCAGAGCCTGCTGCTTCCTAGCTGCAGCTGTAAATTTTGAGAACACCTGGTCTAAAGGAAAGTGGCATGCCCCAAATTCTCCAGTTAACAGAGACATGAAATACAGGAGGCTGCTTTCACATTGCATTATATAGCTTGGGAAAATGTAGAGCTTGGGGTTCTAAAAAGAAGAGTATGTGTTGGAAAATCAGAGTTCCCAAATGAAGTAATCTTCATAAGAAGAAGAGAACCTGAAAAGAAGGCAGTGAAGATCGTAGCTGGAGGACAGATCCTGGAAGTTGAGGAAGACCTTTAAGATCAGACAGTTTCATGGAGACAAGTACTAGGCATGGAGAAAAATGCTGGGGACCAGCCAGGGGCCTTGGCTGATGATGCCCAAGACAGGTGAAAGCAAGCAGCAGCACAGCAGGAGCTGACAGGACTCTGCCTGACCATCTGTGCCAGCAGGGACCTTCCTGCTGGGAAGTGCAGACCTAGCAAGCTAGGGAAGAGTGAGGGAGGGAGGGAGTGAATACATGATATCATCAAGCTGAATAAAACCTTGAATCTTGTTGGCTCTTAATTAATACCCCGGTGCCAACCCACCCATAACACAGGCAGTGTCAGAAATGGGATGCAGTGAACCGTGCAGAAATGGCATCAGGGGATCCCTCCAGCAGCAGCTGTGTGTCAGTGTGAGAGCATCTCCGGGCAGGGGGCAGGTGCACAGCCCACCACCTTGGTGGGCCCTGTGGATCCTGGCAGGGAAGCCCACTGGGGATTTAACACACCAGTAACCTCAAGGCCTCTGTGGCAGCAAGCACAGGTGTTGGGCTCTTAATTCAGTGCATCTGTCTGCATGAAAAGTGATGAAAAACGGATGCTGGTCTCTGAGCTAATCAAAGGAAACAAAGCAGAATGAAACTAACGTCCTGGTGCCATCCATATTAGTAAGCACATAAATATAATAAATAAATAAATAAACATCACAAATAAATATACCTAAATAAAAATAAATATCACATAAATAAATGTCTTCGGTATCATTTACTTTAGAATTTGTGTCCACTGTTGACTTCTCAAGAGGCAAGAGGATGCTCCTTTTATGTGACCAATTCAATTTTTCAAACAGGACAGACTGTGAGGTGATATTACTCAGAATTTATACAGAGGGTTATATTTTGCCAAACAGTCACACACGCAGATGTGGAAAGTAGTAGGAACAGAGAAACTTTGGATTAGTTAACATTAGTAAACATAAATCCACAACATCCATATGTGGACTGAGTGGAGATGACATGGATTAATTTAAGTATTAAATAAAAAGAATAAAAAACAAGAAAGGAGGAACAGAGGAAGGATGAATTATGTGTGACATGGACGAATACACTAGGAATTTACCTACTGTGGGCGTGCTTTTGTAAATTAGAAAGCAAACACATCCAGAAGTGTTTCATGAGCCATAATTTTCATAAGAACTATTAAAATGAGAAATGCAAGTGCACTTCTGTTCTGTGGCTTAGCATATTTTCTCTGTATGTAGGGAAGCATAAGCCTTGATCATTTGATGTCCCTTGATGTTTTAATGATTTCTTGTTTTGTCTCTAATATTTCATTCTTTTTTGTGCACATCCATTTGTTTTTTTTTTTTTACTTTAAGGCTACATAAAAGTTACAATTGTTTTGATTTGTAAGCAGTTAGCTATAAAAAAATCCCCTGGATGATATTTTTGGAATTGCATTATGTTTTCTAAGATATAAAAGCATATCTGTTAAAACATAGCTGGCTCAAACATGACCATCACTATTTAAGATTCTGCCATGCATTTATGTCTGTGACCACAGCTTTACAGGATGATCCCAAGATCATTTACTTGAACCTCTCCGCAGATTATTGCAGGGAAAGAAAATATTAAACCCATTATGTCAGAATCAAGGTGATTTAATGGTGAGTTTGGTAATAGCACCTCTTAATATTTTTCTATGCCTCAGAGACCAGGAATTTAGGTGCATTGCCTCAGGGAGGATTATTTGATTTTTAGAGTGCTACTTTGCTTCATAATTCCCCTTTTTCTGTTTCCTGTTGAGTCACATGAAGAACAGTGTCCCCATTCTTAGAAAGGAGGCCAATGTGTTTAAATAATAAGCAGTGGGAAATTAGTTTATGATTCAATAGCAAGTTTGGAATCTGTGCTAGGGAGCCAAAAGCAGATTAGCTATATCCTTAACAGGAAATATTGCCATAGAAACAGGGAATACTTGCTAGCTGCTAGAAGCAGAGACATAGGACTTATTTTAATTTTGGGGGGCTTTTTATTATAAAAATCCTTGCAGTTTCAGCAGAAGCAATATCTGTATTACCCTGAGATTTATGCCTTTATTTTACGTTTTACTCTTTGTCATGTACTAACCTCTATAAACTTCCCTGGCCTGCAGAAACATTCTAACTTCAATTCATTACTTCATCATAATAAAACTTATTTCAAGGTACATTAGGCTTCTCCAGCCAGAACACTAATATGATACATTTGTTTCAAACAAACAAATGAAAAAAAAAAAAAAGTGATAATGGGAAGGACATTTTTTCATTCAGCACTCAGTGAACTGAGACTGTCTCAAAAATCTCTTGTTGAGTTCAGAGCTACTACCTGTGTCATGCACTGCTTAAAATGGATTGAAAGAGTAGGAAAAAAGTAATTCATAGAGTTTTAAGGCAGAAGCTGATGTCAGAAATCTATATCAAGAAAAAAAAATCAAAACCCAAAAAATTTCCAAAAATAAGAAAAGGTATCAGGGAAATTTCACTTGGCAGTTTTTTCCTGGTAGCTGCAGGAATATGTGGCAGAGCCCTCAAAAGAGTACAGTATATTTATACACATGCATAAGAATGGAAGTGATCACCACCCTTCTGTCCTTTCTCTACGTGTAATTTTTCCAAAACCAAACAAAATGCCATGGTTTAACCCCAACTGACAACTAAGTACTGGACAGCCTCTTCCTCTATGTCACCCACCTCCAGTGGGATGGGGAAGAGAACTGGAAAAAAAGGTAAAACCCAAGGCTTGAAATAAGAACATTACTAATACTAATACTAATACTAATACTAATACTAATACTAATACTAATACTAATACTAATACTAATACTGGAGAATAAAACCCAAGAAAAACAACTGATGCATAAAATAATACTGATGTGCACCAGCTTTGCCAAAGTTCGAATATAGGAATGATTTATGTAAGTTGATGAAGGATAACTTCAAACACACAGAAAACTATGTTGGATGCCACTGGAGCACAATAATTTTCCTAATCCAAAACATCACTTTTAAGAGTGCATTAGTACAAAATGAAATGAGGACATTCAGACCATGAAAGCAAACAAGAGGAAGCAATTTGTTTGCTAAAGTTCTATACTGCATCAATTTTTGAATGGAACAAAAAAAAGGAATCATACATTAAAGAACCCTTGGTAATGTGAAAGTAAAATAGTCCCTTCAGTTAGGAAATCCACCCTCATCTTTCAGTGCTATGATCTAAACTGAATGCTCCTGACCAAATATCCACATATCTATGGTAATAGAAAGATGAGAACTTTCTCAAGAAAAATGAATAAATTTCACTGTCCAGGACAGCTGGGTGAGAAAGGAAATGCCAAGCATATGGCTCAATTAGACAGCAAATTTATTAATGCAATTTATCAGACAACTGCTAGGCACTATTTTATACACTGCAAATACGGTACAACTGTAACAAAGACAGTATCAGCCCATTTTTGGATTCTTCTTTCCCTAATCACTTGTAGTTGCAAGAATTAGGAAAGGGAAGTATTTTTACATCAGAGATAAGCAATTCAACATTCGTAAAAATATTCCTCTCAGTGAATTTTCAGTTTTAGCTTATCAGGAGGTATTTTCTTTATAGAAGTATCTATACAATACACAAGAAAGTCTGTCTATTAAATCACAGCAACTCAGACCTAACCTCTTGATCGACTGTCTTAAATCACTGACTTGTTTATAAATAAATTAAAAAACAGTAAATAAAAGTTCCGTTCTACTTTGGCAAAAATTCCCTGTCCGTATCCCACTGCTCTTCTTTGTTCTTCGCTCTTACAAAATACGAGGAGCAAGATGCCCAAGAACTGAGGCATAATTTCTTGTCAGCCCATTATTTTCAATTCTTCAGTGCATGGCACTGCAGGTACCTTTACAAGAGATACCGCTCTCTTTTCGTTATGCTTGGACTAAGTTTTTGAAAACCTAAACATCAATTTAAAAAAGGGAAAAAGAACTTCAATAAAAAAGTTTGCTTTGCATGCCTACATGTTTTATAATTTTATAAGACTAGAATTTCATTCTAGAAAATATGTTTTGTGTGTGTGACATTTAAAAATCACATCAAGTGAAATAATAGTGAGAAATGTGATTTTATTTTTAGAAACAGTAGCTGTCAGATTATGGCCTATTTGATATCTCACAATAGTAGAGGAAAAGGAGGTGAAATATTCCATAAGCACCTTTGTTATAAATGAGAAAAGTTGGAAAGTTTTGGTGTTAAGTTTAGTAGTTGAGGTACTGTTTATGAGGTGTTTGTGGTTGTATAGAGTTGTAAAAGTTTTGGTTGTGCTGTTCTAGTTATATGTTAAAGTTGTGGTGCTTGGGGAATGGAGAGAGTGGGAGGGGGGGTTTTTCTCTTTCCCACAGAGAGCGGCACCGCCTGGGCCTCCCCGAACTGTGATTGGAGGATGCACCTGACCAATCACTCGACGCCCTCGGGAAATGATTGGTCAGGAACGCTCCCTGATAAAGACCAATCAGGACACAGCAGGGAGCCAATCACAGGACGGATTATGAAACCCACCAATCGAAGGGGAGCCAAGAGTATAAAAGACTGACTCAGGGGACTGAGGGGGGGGCTCTCTCTCACTCTCCGTCCCGGGCGGTGGTGTTGAGTGAGCTCTCCTGTCTGCGTCATTGTGAGGGTGGGGACTAGCTCCACTCCTGGCTTCTGCAGCCGATTGTAATAACATCAATAAACGTTAGGCCATTCCTTTCAACTTTCCACTGGACTCGTGGCCTCGTTTATTACACCTTCTTACACAGGTTGCCACCAAGCTGCCCCTGTGAATTGTGTAGAGGATCAATAGATGCATTGACTTCCTTTTCTGTGAAATGCAGTCTCACCTTTGGTTTAAAAGCAAAACAGAGACATACAGATACACAAATTCTCCAGCCATTCACCTCCACTCTATTTAATTGAATGCTTATGTACATTGGTCTCTCAGCACTCTACTGATAACAAAACTCCTTTCAACTCTCTAAGCTATGAACTCTGTTTCCAAAGACACTGCATCTTCACCGGGATTCTTCTTCAAAAACTATCATGGTTTAATTTTTTCCCCTTTTCTTCTCTAGCCCTGTGTAATGCTCCAAAGATTCTTCTTTCATCTTTCTAAAGAGGCAGAAAGAGGTTACTCTATTTCTGTTTTTCCTCCCCTGCATTGAGATAAACTTGAGTGGCAGCCAGTTGAGGGGATTAAAATAGGACAAAAATAACTTCAGATCAAACATTTAGCTGATATCTTTCCTCCCAGATTATCAGCAGGAGATGTGAATATATGTTTTTGGGTAAGTCACTGTTCAGCAAGCCATCTGCTTTTGATTGCAAAGTGACTGTAAAAAATTTAATAACTTGTAACACCTAGCAAATGCACTTCAAAAAACCTAGGAATGGCTATGGTGCTAGAACCACAGATAAAAAGTTGCTATTCATTATTTAAATTAAGTTTATGTTAAAAAGTAAATGGTTACACTTCACTGCTGCATGCAGGCCTCATACTGCACAGAGAAGCCCTGACACAGTGTAGGTCAAGCCACACAGCAGGAGCAGCAACAGCCTCTCAGAAGTGCATCGCCTCCTGGTTTTTATCCTGAGCTAACTGGTCGAGACACAGGGAGTGGGAGGCAAGAAGAGGGACCTTTCATGGCAGCCCTGGCCCTTGTTCCCCCGAGCATGTGGCCCCACTTGTGTCCTTCACCAGGCACAAACGGGGCTTTGGGTAAAGGGACAGCTGGCTGTCCTGCCCTGGGCAGGCACAACCTGCCCGGGCCAGCTCCCGCTGCTCCCAAGGGGCTGGGAGCATTCACTGCCTGCCAAACACTCCCATCAGCTGCAGGAGCCTGCGGTGCCCCCATGAACTTGTTTAAAACAGGGTGGTCATGGCCGTGTGAGGGCCATTGGTGACAATGAAATTACGGCAGCCTGTATGCACTGAGCCCAACCTCCAGCTTCACGTGTGGCCTCAGCAATGGAGTTGAATGGCTCTGAGTTGAATGCACAGCGAAAACAAAACAAGCTGGGAATGGGAAGAAAGGAGAAGAGGTGTTTCCCTAAGCATTTCTTTATCTGTTCTCTTTTTTGCTTCAATACCGGAATCTGTAAATAGACGTTTATTAATTGACACTAAATTAATAGTCAACGGCACCTATGACATATACATGTTGTGTGACTACAAGGCAGAGTTCAGTTGTGAACCCTGTGGACAAATACTGGAGAACAGTGGAGCGGGAAATTTGAGTGTGCATCCCAGAGAATGAATCAAAGTTTCTGGAGTTTCCTGTCTGAATAGACAATCAGTCTGTGGGAACACGCTGCCACCAGCCTTAAGGGACATGGTGTGCCTTGCTCTTGTGCCAGTACCTGATGGCAGCAGTGAGGTTAAGGTGCTTATCCAACAAAGGCTTACTCATGTATTTAGTTTGCACATAGTAGGTAAATTCTGTCTGCGCCATAATCAGTGGGAGCTTTGCCAGTGTCTTGACAAGGGCTGGGTTTTCACCTTGAAGTCAGCTCTATTACTTTCAAGGTGTAAAGAGAATTATGTGAGTAAACCTAGGGAAGGCTAGAACCAAATTTATTCACGGTGACTTACATTACTTTATGGATTGATCTTGGGGTTGCTACATTTTAGTTACTGTAAAGTTTGTTTTATCACATCAGTTTGTAAGCTCACAGTATAGTGCTGAGACTAAAGGTGAATTAGCAAGCTTTCTTTATTCAGCTGCAAGGTTTTAAACTGCCTATAAAATTGCAGTTACACAAAATTCTGTTTTCAGGGTTTACTTACAAAATGGGCAGGTGAAAAAGAGGTAAAACAGATTCTGTGTTTCAATACACAAGACATAACTAGCTCATATTTAAACATAACATCTATAAATCATTCACATTGTAGAAACGGGTAATGCCACTCATTAACTGTCTTTATCCATTTCAGAAGGGAAACAAATTTGCTAGATTTGTGTTCTCTTTTAGTTCATGTAGGAGATAAAATGTAATTTCTAGGGTAGATAATAGAAGTTTCCTCTGAAGGAGAAAAAGCAAATGTGGACCATGAATGATGTTGTTTGAACACTGAAATCTGATGTAGTAATTCTCTATGACTTCGTGAAAACAAAATGTCACTCATTGCCTTTAAAAATGAGTCTAAATCTAAAAAAAGTTCAGATTGACCACATTTAAATGAAAGTAACAGCTGTCGAATCCTGACTATGAGCTTTTTCAGACAATTCTGATTATAAAATATGTCATTGGTGCTAAGTTAATGTTTTCTATTTTGTTTTTGATTACCACCAGATCCAGATGTGCTAGTTGTGCTAGGAGCAAGAAAGTGTCCTTCCCCGTGATCTTCAGCAACAATACCCTCTGCTGTTATTCATCTCCTCCCCCTCTTTTGCTCTACCTCAGCTTCCTGTGCTGTGCCTCCCTTCTTCCCCAGATACCCTGTGCACTCATCTGTCAGCCTCCATTCTGCTCAGAAGATTTCACCTAACTGTGGGAAGGTGTAAATGTTGGGAAAAAAAAGTGAAGTTCACAAAACTGGGGACTTCCTGCAGTTGCAGCATCAAAATTAGCAGTTCCTTTCACCTTAAAGATGACCTGATCACCAGCAGTGATCATATGAAGCATATTCCATGAGGAGAGTGTAGACTGATGGCAAGCTGAAAGCTTGTGTGTCAAAGTCAATTTATCTTTGAGAATTTTAGGCCACACAGCAAAGTGGATTAAGGAACTCTGCCATCAACAACTCTGCCATCAACAACTCTGCCATCAACTCTGGCAAATCCACAACCTGTCAGCAGTTTCTCTGCCTCAGCTGAGCTGAAAAGAAAGGAATTGATGGGAAATCAATAGTGCTCAATTGTCATCTGCAATACTGCATAATGGCAACACGGAACAGCCAAGCTATTAATGACAGTTCTAAGCTCTGAGGAAAGCATAGAGTAGATGTAACTTCCTGGAAATAGATTCTAATTGTCCAAGTGTTTCGCCATTAAATTTTTCCTTTCCTGCTGATCTTCCAATGTACACGAGCAGGGGATTGCCCTTCCATACTGCATTGAAATCACAAATGTAGATGTGACTATGTTCAGGATCTCCAGCTCATTTCAAGGTACTAAGGCACTACTAATAATTCTCTCAGAAGAAAATGTAAACAGTTACAGTATTCTTGCATCTATGGACATCCTTGTGAGAGGATATGCTGAAGTGGTGTATAATTTTCTTTATCAGTTTAGACATTATTCAGAAGAACAGATGATAGAAATGCATTGTTCATGTGACTATATGCCTGTGATGTAATGTCATCCTTGAGGTAGAAAGCAGGGCTGGAGCCCCACTTTGCACTCCATCTTTAGCTGCCAAATATTAAATATTTGTTTGTTAAGCTGTGAAGCTTAAAGTACATGTTTGTGCATCTCTTGACTGATATTTTCATAGATACCAGATTTTATTGGCCTAGTGCATCGTGATATCTAAAGGACTTTATTGTGGTTTCTCTGTGAGATATAAAGTCAATTAAATCACACCTGGGTACATCTTTACATGCAAGTTTTAATATATATATATCAGATAGGAATTGTTGATGTACAGCTTCCAATTTCTCACACCTTTTCTCTGTTATAGCACTGTGCCCTAGGTTTTTCCCTCCATTCTTCTTACAAATATATATTTGCTTTGTCATCTTGCCTCCTATCTTGAAAGGGATTCATTTTGATTTCATTCATTCATCCATATACCCAAATGAGCTTGTGCATAACATGCCACAGTCATTTATAGCTTAAAATTTTCCATCTTTTTTAGTAAATACTTTTGCTACATTTCTAATTAAAGTAGTGTCTTTGTTAAATTCATTCTTATACTCTGATAAGCACAGAAGAGGAAACTCTAACAAATTTTGGTTTTCTGCTTTATTGATTGTATATCAAGCACAGAAATACACATATACAAACATATCCATCCCAATTTTAATAGTGCTGCCATGACCGTATTATTCTATCTTATAAACAGGAAAAATTGCAGATGTGGTAAACAGCAGATTATCATAATTTTGGTTGTTATTAAATGCATTAAGTGTATTCAGACAACACCTTGGTATATTTTTCTCCATTTTTGGCTGTACCACATTAAATGGGGTGCTGTCCAGTGTGATATCCCTTTATCATTGATGTGAATGGAGACTGTGAGTTCCATTCTTGTTTAGCCATTCCATACGTACAATTTGCAAAGGTTTTCTGGAAACCTGAGCATAATTATCTTCCTTAAGAAGAAAAGCATGACAGCATCTTTGCAGGCAAGATGCTAAGAGATGATTATGCATTTACTGATAACTAAAAAAAACCAAAACTGTGTGAAATAAAACCCTGTCATATACAATTCTACCCTTGGGAAAAAAGAATGAGAAGAGGAAGGCATTATAAATGCTAGTCATACTATTGAATGCACTATTCAAAAGTATTCAAATATTAGAGCAAAGACAGTTAATGTGAGAACAAAACAGGAAGAAAAATATGCACATTTAAATATAGTCATGCTTCTACTTTAGATACTTAAATTAGTTAAATCTAATATCTATTTTATGTATTATGTATTTTTACGCATTATGTGTTAAATCATTCCTCAATTCTTATATATACTCAAGCTTTCTTTTGAGAAACCTAATTACCATATACTGTATTGTATAGGTAATTTATGTACCTTACAAGCAAACAAAAAACCCCAAATCTAGTCAATATGTTCTGCTTGGCATCTGTTCTGATGGTGCACAAAAGAAAATTTCCCCTAAATATCACTGGTTATTTTTACTTTGGAAGTATATAAAAGCTTAAATTTTCACTGCCAGACAGGCATACTGTTTTCAAAGTTCTTAGTCTAAAACTGTTCTTTGAAGAAGTCAACACTGCAGGCAAATTTTACCTTACTTTTCAGAATGTAAAATCCAGGTGCATCGTGACTTATTGCAAAGAAAACAAAAGGAAATTGTGCAAAATATGCTCTATGGTAGCTACATAGAACAACATTAGGAATACTTCTGTGTTGACCTTTTATATGTTTGAGACTTTTTTAAAATCCCATATTCTAATTCTATATTCTCAAAGATCCTTTTATATCAACGTATGGGTTTAGACTTCCCTAATTGTGGAAGACTTGACCACTGCTGGCTTGAGATTTATTCACCAGTTTTCTTTCACTCTACATACCTCCAAGGAATGTATTGCTGTCATTTTGTGGTGAGGACATTGCTGAGTCAGAATGGCAATAAATTGTGAATAATGTCTCTGCAAATGGGTTATTCTAGCCCATCTCACCAGTACTTACATGCTTGAGTGACTACAGCCAAATGCTTTTCCTTAGTCATTATGAAATCCCCATTCCCACCTCTCATATAATCCTAGCCCAAGCTACCTCTAATTCTCAAGTTTGAGCACATTCCTTGAAGCGAGGATACAAGAACAGCAATGATTCACTTTCAGATGTGCCCACGCAACAGCGGAAGCTTGCCAAGCTAGAGAAGGAAACGTCCAAGGTCAGCGACAGTGCCAGGGAGAAACATTGCGAAACAGATGTAAACACCTCACTTTAAAAGAGATTAGAGATCAGCTAAACTGGAGGTGCTGATTTCTCACAGATGGTATCCCCTTCTTGATGAAGAGTTTTATTTTAGAAGCTCTTTACAGCACAAGGCGTTTCCAGTCCTTCATTCAGATACACAGTAGAGTAGCCAAGTTACAAGACCATTTATATTTCTCATTTTTGGGTTTCCATCTTAGCCTTTGACTGCCTTTGCATTTTTTAAGCTCTACAGACAAAATTCCCCTTCCCACAGCAGTACTTTAACTACAAAAGTAGAATGCATTTGCCTGTTTCTCCCATCCCTGTGCTTTGAATTCTCTTATTCCACAGCCCAGCTTGACTGGGAAACACCTCTGATACCATTGTCTAAACTCTTCTGCAACTTTTTTTTTGTTTGTTTTTGTTTGTTTGTTTGTTTGTTTTTTGGGGTTTTTTGGGGTTTTTTTTGTTTGTTTAAATGGTGCATGGTGCTTTGAAGGACTCTGGGAAAAAAATCAGGTCAAGATCTCCACTTTTTCTGATGGAAACTCAGATTAAATTAATATATGGCTATTTTTTTTCCATTTCCTCTTAAAGAGAAGACTGTTTGTAAAGAGGAGATTATAATTTGAGTCATGAATTTAAAAGACATCCTAATATCTAAACAGGAATATAAACTGGGATAGACCTCTTGTGCTTAACATTTGGCCCTATCTATGCTTCCCTTGTTGCTTCCTATTGGTCCTAAATGTTTTACATTTTCTCAGCTGCTTTTGTATAGTACTTGCCATTTTCTATGGATTGCAAAAACATTTGAGCATGTCAGCTGAGGGAACAATATCATTCTGCTTGAGTCATGCAGCAATGTTTTAACTTTAATGCATAATACATACACATGTTGAAAACGTGCATTAAAACCAGGTATTAACAGATTTTTGTCCCTCCTAAGTGACTATAGCAGTTGCTATTCTAAGAGGTCTAAAATACTATTGGGAATGATGTGTAAACTCTGCAGTTGTTAAGATCATCACTAACTCAAGCTGTAAGCGGAACTGCTGTGTATTATGAGAGTCTCATTTATGAGGAGCAGGGCAAAGAATACAAAGTATCCACAGGAAGTAGAAATTTTGGTGTGGGACATCCATTCTGTAACAATAAAAGGGGCGGGAGTGGGGAAAGGGAATTTATGGGATTCCATTTTGGTGTGCTAGCAGAATTTTTGCTTTTTTGCAACTTTTTGCACAATTTTTAACTTAGATGATACTGAACTGGGAGGAGGTGCTGACACCCTCGAAGGCAGAGAGGCCCCGCAGTGAGACCCAGACAAATCAGAGAGCTGGGCAGCCATCAGCTGAGAAGTTTTAACAAAGACAGGAATCTCATTGCACTCTACAACTTTCCCACAAGGGGAAGAAGAGGGGCAGACGCAGATCTCTTCTCTGTGGTGACCAGTGACAGGATCTGATGGAACAACATGAAGCTGTGTCAGGGGAGGTTTAGGTTAGATATTTGGAAAGGGTTCTCCATCCAGAGGGTGTTTGGGCACTGGAACAGGCTCCCCAGGGAAGAAATCACAGCACCAAGCCTGACAGAGTTCAAAAAGTGTTGGGACAATGCTCTCAGGTGCATGGTGTGATTCTTGGGGTTCTTTTGTTCAGAACCAGGAGTTGGATTTTGATGATCCTTGTATGTGCCTTCCAACTCAGGACATTCTATTATTCTGTGATTTCTAATTAGGTAGTAATTAAGCTATAATAACATTTTAAGATATGAAAGTACTTATTGTACACTAATACAACTCTTGTAGTTTAAATGTTTGTTAAA
Organism: Nicator chloris; assembly: GCA_013400495.1. Taxonomy (NCBI): domain Eukaryota; kingdom Metazoa; phylum Chordata; class Aves; order Passeriformes; family Pycnonotidae; genus Nicator; species Nicator chloris. The sequence continues at coordinate 4,226 of WAAE01009725.1, read as the reverse complement.
GACGTCCTAGTAAAAAATATAACCTGTCCTCAGACATTCACTGCAGTGGCTAGGAATCAGCTGTATCTCTGGAAATAAGCAGGTCTTTGCAACTCAGTTTACTGCCTTCTGTGACAGGGTTTCTGCTCTTAAATTCCGTGCAGTAAGAGAAAAAAGTGTCATTGATTGGCATAGATGCTTTAAATGTAAGTATAAATCAGTACTTTGGAATAAAGCCAGGTATGTACACTTTTATGACAATAGTGGTATCCAAAATGGCTATTGATGCAAACACTGTTCTCTTCTGTTGTCAACAGCCAAATAACTACTTCCAATTCTTACAAGAATAAATGGAAGAGGATCCTAAATAGCAGTGGATAATAATAAAGAATTGCCCATAACCAGTATTTCAAACTGTAGATATCAAGATACAGTTCTATCTCTGGGGATCACAACCTGAAAATAATACACAATGCAGCTCCCCAGTTCCCTTAATTTTACTTAGTTTACTGTAAAAGGTATATTAGTAAATAGGAAACAAACTGCAACCCAAAAGGTTACAGATAACAAGACTTGAAGCAGAACTCTTTAAACGCTATTACAATTTCACAAAATGTGAAAAATACTCTAGAGAAATAATTTACAATTGCTTTTAAATGATACACCAAAGTAAAACTTAGATGTTTCTTGCAAAAGCAAGAACAATGAACCACAGACAGGTTTTAAGGGTATATAGAAAAGATATCAGCATATTTCATCAGGTGGATAAATTTTAGAAATAGTAATATGAATAAAGTTAGTTCTTTTGTACGACATATGAGAAGATGTAGATTATTGTGCAAAGTGAGTAGGAACTGTTGTAGCCCTTGAATAACCAGTGTCACATCACCCAGATTAAATATTCACCTTGTAATAAAATCTTCAACTTCTTTTTTCAAATAAACTTCCAATTTTAAATACCATTCAAACAACACAAAAGTTAATTATGCAATAAAAGTCCTCATTTACTTTAAAGAAATGCATGATTTGACCTATGAAGCCCTTGTGCTGACACTTGGTGCTCTCAAATGGTTCTCCTGCATGGATTTTTTACTACTTTTGTTATAGTAATTAATGTGGCTTTTTCAACATATTTTGATGTTGTAGATATTTGTGGAGGACTTTGTTATGTATTTGGTGGATGAGTGAAAGCAGATTAATGGGTAATAAGTAAATAGTGTATTGCACATTACAGTTAATTGTTGTGCTGCCTAAATATGGAAGGAGATTGCTTCGATGTCGATATGAAAAAAAGGGCTTCAGGAAGAGGAGGAGAGTTCTGGCATTAATTTCAATGAGAATAAGATAGGTTTTGGTAGGAGAAGGCAGAACATTATGGGGACTACTGCAGTAAGCAGTATGAGTGTAGCCACCCAAGACTAAGAGGTTACTGGCATAGGACTGGTCTGTTCTGTGGCTGTTGCTCTGGTGACAATTCTGGACTTAATTTAGTAGTGTGGATGCAGCCTCTGAGATTCAGAGTTCATATACAGACTTGCAGATAGAGAATTTCCCTGATGCAAAGATCATTCCGAGCTAATTCAAGGGTGGTAAACAGCCTATTGTTATCAGATTGTTTTGTGGGTTTCTGTGGGTTTTGTGTGCCTTAATACAGCTGGAGAGCTTTCTGTTAAGGCAAAATGCTGCATTTGAGCATACTGGGTCATTATAATATTCCTTTCCCTTCCACTTCTGCTTTAAAATGTAACAAAAGCCTTACTCAGCACACCTTTACTTACAGCTTACTTGCACTGAGGAGGTTTGAGAATAGTAATATGCAGTAACTGCTGGCAAGGGTGCAGCAGGCTAAACAGCACTTTATTTAACTAAAGAACTAAGCTTGAAATCAATTAAAACTCAATTGTATACAGCAACTGGGAAACAAATAGATTTTGTTCTTCGCTATACTCATACTTCTTTTACACATTCAATTCTTTGCTGCTTCACAGTCAGCCCTAAATTTATTCTTTCTTGATCAGTGTGATCCAAATATAGACTCAGATAAATAACATACTATAAAAAAGGAAAAAAATAGGAAGGGTGGCAAATGATTCTCTTGATTGAATGGAAACTATTTTCTGACCTTAAACAGAGGGATCATGGTCAGAAGCCAGTACACTCAGAAAAGGAATTATTCGAATATACTTTGATTTACTTTGCCCATGACCAGTAACATTTATAGAAACAATCCTGTCTGGGCAAAAAAATAGATACAATGACCCAATAGGTCTTTTCCATCTCTTACTCTTATTGTTCTGCTATTACATAAAACACATTAAAAATAAATTTGCATAACACACTGGAACAATCTCCAAGCAAGCCATTTCAATCTCTGAGGAACAAAATAAATACGTAATTTAAATACAGCCTAAAAATCTATTTACTGATCTGTCTGCATTTATTCTTCCATTGGAGATTAAAAAATGAATGTTTCTCAAAGAACTCTCCCTAAATAATGTCAGATCTCTCACTGAAGTCAGAAGACTGAGACTTTGTCCTTAGAATATATTGCCTTATTTTTAAGACCTGTAAGGGCAAGTTTTGAAGGTAGAACAAGTCTTAAATTTTTGATGAATTTCAACAGGAATCTCTTTGGTCATAATACCATGCTCAGCTTTGAAAAATGCAAATATTCACTACTTAACTGCAGTCAGATGCAAGTATTCTATTGAAGAGAAAATCAGCCACAATGAGCAATAGCTTTTGAAAAACACGTTAATCAAATCTCTACTAGAATCCATTTCTTGATGAACAGAAAGACTGTTCATGTACCCTGGTTGTTTCCATTAGAAGTGTTACTAACCTGTCACAAGGAGGCCGCAAACGAGCACAAAGGTTGTCAACGACAAAATTGCATCTTTGTGGGTATCTCCTGCCTATTGTCATCTCTGGTACAAGCTTTCCACCTGAGACACAGTGTCCATGTGGATATTCTGAAGAATGGTGTTCACACCTTCTCTACTAACCTTATTTTAGAGCTGCTTTATTACTCTGTCTCCAGTACATACTGTGCTGGCTATTTATTTGACAAACCAGGTTTGTTAGAGCCTGAGATACCTCAGAGGCCAATTAATACGCTGAACACAGACATGATGGGGAGGGGGCACTTTTTCAACCTAACTTCATATGGTATAATAGGATTTACTTATTCTGCATTGATTGACTTTTCTGGCTGTGAATTTACTTTAAATGAAGTACCTATACATTCCGACACTGAATTTTTCATCTCTTTTACCAGATTGTTGTGTTGGCTTGGTCCAACTATATTGTTCCCACATGTCCCTATGGAGCTGTTCAGTTATCTTTGAACTTGCGGTACCAAATTTTATGTGCAAAAGACATCAGATGGATCTGAAAAAAAAACATGTTGCAACCATCCCACTTCAGGCTCCTTTTGGGCATATACAAAACCATGTGCAAGATATACATAATTTAAAAATACTAAACAGCTGCTGGTTTATACAACACATCATGTAGTTCCAGGAACAAGCTGCTAGACACTAAATGTTCACCACCCCTGTAGTAAATGCAATGAATCTTTCACCAAGTTTTCATGGATCAGGTGGAGAATAGTGAGTCTTCTTTGCTGCTTGGATCAAGTTGAGCCTTGACCTACATTGTTGAGCTGCTCTCTGCCTAATCCTTATTTTTTTTCTTTAACACTTTGATAACTTTTGCTGATTACATATTTCCTGTTGAATGCTTAAGCTGCTCACAATCCTCTGCTTGCTAAGCTTACTTGTCTTTGGTTTTGCCTTCCTGTCGTGGTTCAACTCCAGCCAGAAACCACATCACAGCTTCTTGCTCACTCCCCCACCAGAGAGAGTGGGAGAGAATTAGAAGAGTAAGTGAGAAAACTCATGGATTGAGATAAAGACAGTTTAATGAGTAAAGGAAAAGCTGGATGTGCAACCAAGCAAAACAAAGAATTACCTCACTGCTTAATGGGCAGTCATTCAGTCTTCCCCAGGAAAGTAGGACTCCATCACACTTAATGGTTATTTGGGAAGACCAATGCCACAGCTCCAAACCTCTCCCCCTTCCTCCTTCCTGACACTTTATATACTGAGCATGATGTCCCGTTGTCTGGAATATCCCTTGGGTCAGTTTGGGTCACCTGTCCTGGCTGTGTCTCCTCCCATCTTCCCACGCACACCAAGCCCCCTTGCCAGTGCAGCAGTACAGAAATCAGAAAAGGCCTTGGCTCT
>WAAE01009722.1:0-53232 GCA_013400495.1 Nicator chloris | reverse complement strand
TTATTTTGAGGAGGAAATGGGAACTTTCCATGTAGGCGTAGTTTGCTCCCAAAAAATTGTTGTTCTCCAGGGGCAGTGGAAAGAAAGAGATGTCCCAGCGCTGGACTCTGGTCAGGAAGTGCCCCTGCCGACAGGGACGTGTGGCTTTCCAGGCCTGGTCACGTCTGGCTGGGACAGGAGGGAAAGTGAGAGCTTCACAACCAGGACAGCTTTTAGGAAACAAATCCTCCAAGGACCTAAATGCTATTCTTGTCCTCTTATCAACACAGTGGTGATCTCCACAGGGCTCATGCCAAAGTGCTGTGGGAGGGAAAACAAAAACAAGTTGCCAATGGTGATGCTCCAGGTTTCCATGAGGTGGCAGCAAGGAAAAAAAAAAGGTCCCATGAACTACCTCTCTGCTCCAAAAGAATCTAATCCAAGAATATTTTCTGCCTACATAAATATTTCATCCTTATTTACATCCTCATTTCAAAAGCTTTCAGTGCTTCACAGGCAGACCTGAAACCAATCTCTGTCCCCACCTTCAGGGAAAATTAAGTTAATTTATAATTTGGGAGAGAAAGAAAAGACTAAATCAGTGGTCTGAAGCCACATCATTTTATTCTTCATCTGACCAAGAAAAAATCCATGTCAGTCTCAGCAGCAGTGGAGCTCTTCTTCTACACTACAGCATTCCAGACTCTCTGTAAATGGAATATCATGCACACAAGTAGAGCTCCAAATTTTAGCTGAGAAATGGTGATGAATAGGAAATTACTGGTCAGAGCTATTACAGATATCCACTATCAATGGGAGACCATAAAAAATGTTCAATAAAAATTAAAAGATGCTATATATCCCATAGTGAATCCTTCCGTTGCTCAATGTCATCTCCATTTCTGCTTGCTTATTTCCTGCATACTTCTAGATTAAGGTTAATAATTAATTACTCCTACTAAGTTAAAAATACCAGTCTAAATGTACTATTCAAAATTCATGGAATTCTAACGGAACAAATAGATCACAAGAAAGTTTCATGTTTGCTGACCCGAGCAGCAGAATTCTAATTCAACAAATGAAAGATTAAACTTTTCATTTATGCACCCATCACTACCTGTTCTTCTGCAAGATGGAGTTCCTTTGCCTGGAAACTCATTCCTGAGGCTGGTGGTGAAGAGAAGGGATATGAACAATCACTACAAGTATTCTTTTTAAAAAATTAATTTATTATGGAAACTTTCCACTCCTTTCTTTTCTTCTTGCCACTGCTGCTCACAGCTCCGTGTGTAATAAACTCATTCAGGCTACAGAAAGTGCGTTACAATGCCTGAGACATAAACAAGCTTTGCTCAGGAGACTAAAAATAGATGGAGGACCAGGATGAGGTAAAATCCCAGAAAAAAACCCATGGCAAAATAACTTTCATGTTCCCTTAGTCTTCTATCAGTGTTTCCTAGCGCATCCCAGCCATGGTGAGGAATGGCATCCTGATATTTTGGGCCAGTCAGTTGGATTTCCTTCCTAATCCCATGGCATAGCTCGGTGCTGCTGCCTGATTTCCAGCCTCTTCTGACCAACAGATGCCAAAAAGATGGCATTTAGAGGACCTTTTTCTGTAATCTGACCGTTTCCAGGTCAAAATTAATCTCTAGAGCAATTCAACATTTGTTTTTCCTTTGCATGCTCCACTCAAATGCTCCAGCTCCGGGGTGTAGCCCCCCAGCTTTTTGAGCAAGTCCCGGGACAAGAATCCAGCACAAACCAGGAGGCAAATATTTGATGGGCAAAGTATCCAATTACTCATGTGGGCACCAAGCCAAACATCAGGGGCCGTGTTCTCACCCTTTTCCCAAGACATCAGGGAATATCTAATATTTTATAAGGAGCCAGAAAAGGATACAAGATTTGTTTCAGGCTCGAGACGTGGAGCTGCAGTCAGAGTTTCGCCTCCCTGTGCCCAGGAATTGAGGGTGCAGGGTCACAGCTCTTGCAGGCAAAGCTCATCCTCCCTTTTGGACCCCTCAATGCCTGCCAGGCTCCTGCCAGCAGAGAGGGAACTACCACAGGCAGAGGAGCCACCCCACAGAACTGACAGGGGCATAAACAGGTAGAAACAGTGAGGAGCCACAAAAGAAATATTACAGAGGTTCAGGCTGCAAAGATTCCATCGCAGAGATTAATGTTTGACCCCTGTAGCTGTTTTCTGGAGTTGGAGCCTTCACCCCCCCCCTTGGAGACACCACTCTGTGTTCCAGACCCCATCCCAGGAAAGCTGCGGGGATGCAATCAAGCTCAGGATGAAAATTGAAATATTTGACACCAGAGGAAGAAAACAGTCGGTTTTGTTATTTTTTTATTTCCCCCCATCTATTCCTGCTGCTCCCCTCTCCTCACCATCTCCCACCCTGGCAGTTCCACCACCCTTTCCAGCCTGAGCACTGCTCTGCTCAGAGCAAACAAGTGCTTTACGAGCAAACTCCAGCACAGAGAAACGCGGGGCTGCACAGAGAGAAAAGTCTGGTTAACTTTAATTAAGTTTGCATTACTTTTCCCAGTAGGACCCCAAATTTAATGGTATTACGTTTTAAACTGTTTGGCAAGTCTTGAGAAAACAGTTTAGTGCATTTCACTAGTAAAAACAAAAGCTGTGTAACAAACCAAGCCTCTGTTGAACCAAAATAAGAAGACATTGATCCTTCTGAGCGTGCAGAAATTTCTTTTGAAAGACGACACTGTTGACTGTGTGCTGGGACTGAGGGCTTCTTTTCCAATTTGTCCTTATTTTCTCCTGACTCAAGCACAATTGCCACCCTCTTCTTTGTGAACCTGACCTGAGAAGGAGGGCAGGAATTTCACCAGCACCGTAGAAAACAGTTTAAATTTTTAAATTTTTTTTTTATTATTATTTTTTTTTTATTTGAAGACTCATAAAAATTATCTTCTGCTTGGGATCACAAGAAGAAGGAGGGGAGTAAGGAAAGCTGCACCCCTTGCAGCCTGCTCCCCTCTCTTCTGCATCCCCAGTCATGAAGCACAGAGCCCTGGATATGCAGGAACGGGAGAGGGAAGCTCATTTAGAGGTCAGAAAAACCAATGTAACCACTGGATGACACCCCAGCTATCACCACTTACCCTCTACTGGGAACAGGAAATTGCTGGATATCACTTCTGGTAAATGCTGACTTGTTAGTGGTGAGTAAGAGCCTGGTCCGAAGCCCACTGAAGTCAAGAGAAAAGGTGTCCCCTGACTTCAGTGACCTTTGGATGAGTCTCTAACACGCTGGAGCTGCGGCTCCTGCAGCTCTGCTGGAGAGAGAAGGGAGACAGAGGCTGGCAGGAACGTGCTGCACCTCTGGCACTGGGTGAGGGTGATTTAGCAACCTTGTTAACAGGTCAGAATGGCCCCAGCTGTTGGAAAGGACAGAGAGAGACCTCAGAGCTTTGTGTAACCACCTGAAACGACTGCAGAGCGATGGCAAGGCACAAAGGTGGCTGCTCCCTGCCCTGTCCACGCCGTGCAGCTGCTCTGGGATCCCTGGGATGTGCGACCGCAGATAACGTTGGGTTAAGGGAGAACATTTTCTCCCGCAGTGACCTTGGGTCCATCCTGCGAAATGAGATACCCAAAGCTGTGCGGGGCCTGATCCAAAGCTCACTGAAATGAGCAGGAATGTTTCCATTGGCTTGCCTGGGCACTGGATCTCTAAATATTTGGTAACTCAAATCTAAAATGAAAGCTTTTTTTGAAGCTTTAATTAAATTCCTGTGCTAATTCAGAAAAAGGATCATTTCAAGGTCAAGGACACTGCAATTGTTTCTTTAAAATCTTCTTATGACTCACTGTTTATGGGGTTGACTCTTTTTTTTTTTTCCCCTTAAAGTTACTGCAAAGATCCTTATTTAAACTATAAATTGAATTAAAACCTCACATTTAATATTTAGTTATGATGTGGTTAAAAATGTTATGTGCCAGGCAGTTGCTCCTTTATTTACTTACAATGTTGTCTTTAATGAATGCCAAACCCATGCAGCTCAAATGAGCAAGCAGATGCCAAGTTATTAACAATTATTACCTTTTACAGTAATTTTTGGCAGCCTTTCACTTTTTTGGTGGTCTAATAATTTCAAAACAGGGAACTTTGAAATATTACACCAATCCCAAACAGCACTGTGGATTGGTTGACTTCCTCTTTTCTGACTTAGTCCAACTTGTTTCCTATTGTGAAATATTTTTCCACCCAACATTTGCCCAGCATGGAGTGAGGTTTACCCCTGCAGCTAAAAGCCATCTTCCTGATGAAAAATAACAACTCCAGAGGTCTCCAGACCATGTCCAACTACTGTGTGCAGCACACAGAAAGGACAGTCAAGAGCCCAGGGCTGGACTCAAAGGGAGCGCCGAGCTCACTCTCAAGGTAAACAAAAACTTATGAAATTAATGGATCCTCCCAAATCAGGATAAACGCTGCCATGTCAAGGGCCACATTTACAGCCCCAGGTGAGGCCTCTTTCTCTGCTAAGCAGAGCAAAAAGTCCCCCAGGGTCGTTGCTAAAAGCTGGAGAGCTCTTCAGAACACGGAGCTGGTTTAAGCTGGGTTTATCTCGACACAGCTCACAGTTTTGGTGTGTGAGCAGGGAACTATGCCATCCACGGAGGCTCTGAGGTTCCCTTTTCCACCCCAGCTCCTCTATTGCTCTTTGTAGGGTCTCCAGAGCCAGTTTGGATGGTCCCTTTGTGTGCTGGCTGGGAGCAGGCACAGCTCAGCCATGCTGCCCCACATGGGAGACGTGGCTCATTTGCAGTGTCCCTCTCGTTTTTGTGCTTCTCCATTCCCCACTGATGGCAAAATCTCCAGTTTTCCTGACTTTTCAAGGGTCTCTCTTGATTTGTTTGTCGTTCTTAGATTTCATTCTGGAAGCAACTTTGTCTTCTGCTGACATTCAGGTGTTGCATCTTCCTAAAGCAAAGCTTTCATTCTTCATCTCTTGTTGGGAAAAAAAAAAAAAAAGCTTAACTGTATTCATTAAATTACAAGAAAACCCCTTGGCAATGACATCATTTTATAAATAATATTGTTGATAATGGTCAAAACCTATGAAAAACATGGAAAAACCCTGGAAGGCTGTGGTGGTGCCATGATCACAGTGGGGAGGAACTCACACGTGGATTTGTGTGGGCAGTGGCGTTTAAGAACCAGCTTTCCCTCTCTCCTTCCAATCCTAAATACGAATTAGCATCCCCTTGTGTTGGGACACATGCCCAGAAACCTTGACTGTGAAGCTGCGGCAGGATGGAAAGCAGGGTTGGGTTGGAAGTCACAAAAATAGTGGTGTTCACTCCTGAACAGATGAAGAGCTTGTGCTTCCCTCTCCAAAGCTCAAGAACAGTGGCCAAATTCAGGATTGCTCTTAACGGGGCACCTCCTGCTTTCCTCAGGTCCAGATTTGACCTCCGCCGTTTACAAACCCTGGTGTTAAGGCTGCTCTGGATCTGCCAATCATTTTTCCTGTGATAATTATTCCTCTCGGTGCAGTGCCTTCGTTTCCATGGGTTTCCAGAGGCTGATGAGTTTTCCAGCTGCCACTGGAGTCAGCACAAATATCTCTTTCTCTGTGGTGGAGACCGAGGCTTTCCAGTACCACTGTGGACACTTGAACAAGGCAGAGTGGGCTTATCCAGAGCCCCAAATTTATCACCCTGTTGGCAGAAGAAACTGTTCAATTTTTGGTCCATAGTCACCAACTGTGTCGCTAAAAGGAGGGCAGAAAAAGACCTTGAACGGTGTCGTTTGGGTCTGAAGGTTTTCATTTCTCATCTTCATGTCTTGGGCACTGATGTTCACTGGAAGTTTCTGGGTGGGACCTTTGTATCACTATTGAAACAATTTTTTTTTTCTTTTTTTCCTTCTTAATTCTTGCACGAGAAGATTTCAGGACAAAACAACTTTTCCAGCATTTCACGTATTTTAAGTTAATTTGTCAGTGACATAGATTTAAGATTTTTAGGACAAAAACCATATGCTGAACAAAATGAAAATGAAATACTGACCCTTATCATCAGCTCTCAAAGCTGCTTGTCTCCCTTTTGTGCGTGTCATATTTCATCCCGGAGAGAGGGTACATTTTATTTATTTATTACACTCTAAAATATCTCGAGTGGATTAGATCCTGCTCCTCTAACCTAAACACTTGAAGGATGTTTCCTACTGCAAGATGATGTTGCATAACCAAAGCGAGGTTTAAGAAGTCACTGGGGCAAAGTCTGTAAAATTTATGGTGTAATTTATTAAAGGGATACTTTAATAAAGTCAAAAAATCCCTTTTTTTAACAGTCTGCTACTTTTTATAGTGCTGTATGTGCCGTGTACAAGGGTAGCAGCACCCCAGTGAGCAGCTCTGGGTGGGATTGAGAGTCAGCAAAACGTTTCCATTTACATATGGTAGCAGTTTATTAGGGAAGCAGTTTATTAGGGAAAGAGATTCAAATATTTAAAGTTCCGCCGGGAGAAGCCTCGAACACCCCTTTCCCAGATTTAGAAGGGAATTACAGAGGCAAGCTCGGCTCCTGAGCTCTCCCATCCTGTCTGGACCAGGCATTTTCCATGCAAATTTGTCCTTCCAATGAAAATCTTGTTGACACCAGGCACAGCAGCCACTGCAGATTTGTCTTCTCCAGAATATGCTGGAAGCAAGGGAAGCCTATAAGTGAAACCCCAGGAGACAATTTTGCCCAGAGAAGCTGTGGCTGCCTCATCCCTGGAAGTGTCCAAGGTTGGATGGGGCTTGGAGCCACCTGGGATGGTGGTAGGTGTCCCTGCCCACGGCAGGAGGTGGCCCTGGATGATCTTTAAGGTCTCTTCCAACCCAAACCAATCTGTGACTCTGATTCTAGGAGAATCAGGAACGGCAGTTGCGGCATTCATGAAACCTCTGGGCATTTATTCTTCTTTTTTGGAGCCTGCAACAGCTCAGAAGCCACCACAGCCTGATTTCCTGAGAAACTCCTTCCAAGGTGAAGCTCTCCTACTTAATAATCCTTAACGAATATTGTTATTCCTGCTGTCATTCTGCTCATCAATAATAATGCTCCCCCACGTGATGCAATTAATTCCTGTGCTGCAGCAGCACCTCCTTAATCCAGGATTAAGGCCGCGTCGTGTGAAGCGTTTCACGGACAAATAACAAAGAGTTCCCTTGTAACCATTCCTTTGAAAACAACATTTCCTGTTTCGAGGCCGAGCAGAAATGAGACCACACAAGATTTACAATGAGGGAAGAATTGATTACAGAGCTTAGCAGCCATTTTCATTTTTCAGGTTTATTGTTATTGTTATTGTTATTATTAGTTTGAGGCTAAATTAATAACGGAGAGTCGACTTGTCACTCGGACTTTGGAGCTCACAAAGAGCTTTTCATAGCACTGATAATTTTCAGAAGCTTAAGGACCAGCTACACACACTAAAATACCTCCCTTTCTTTCACATGTGGTGTTTGCACCCTACCCTGTACCCACTGGAGACTTACAAGAGGTCAGATTTGGTTGGGTAAATTCCTTCGATTCTGTAACCACTTACAGCTCTGGAGGACACCAAGATTATAGCCTTGACAAGCCCAGAAAACATATTTTAGACATTTTCTTGAAATTGCTCTTTCTGTAATTCTGAGCCCTCTGTAGTTATGGAGTCATGAACTCCACTGAAAGTGAGAAAAAAAATTGCTGCTGACTGCAACAAGGGCAGTGTTAAATCAGAGGTTTTGAGGGTGTTGGCTCTCTTGGCAGGGTTAAATGAGAAGTATTTTCAAGAGCTCTGCAGCAACCTCTCAAAACCTCCCTGAAAATGTCCTGCTGTGCACGCTGAGGACATGTGTTGGTTTATTGTGCTGTTCCTACCCCCCAGATGGCTCCAGCATCTTAAAACACATTTCCATGCTCATCCCAAAGAACCCGCATTGCCAAACCCACTCCCTGCTGTTGCTGTGTCCTTCCCAATAGCTGCTGTCCATTCTCAGCTGTGCCTCTGTGGATACATTGAGATTGGGTGAAAAGAAAAATTATGCTGAATGTGAGGTTTTATTTTAAAAAATGGAAATAAATTATTATAGTTAAAGTTATGTTTTCCTGAAAATTATTATCTCTCTCCCTCTCATCTTTGAGATCATTGCAGACAGAGGAGTCCACCAGGCAGCCTGAGCTCTTCAAATTGCCCTGAAGAATTGAAATTTGGATTGTGCAGAGAGAGGGGCAGATTCAATTCCCTGGAACAGTACAGGATGAGAGCAGGAGGATTCCTAGTGCTCCCCACAGGAGGAGAGCAGCACAAGAAAATCACTCATTGATTGTTTGTGTCCCCGGCATTTTCCAGAACCCTTCAGAAATGGAACAGTTTGAGAAAGCCACTGGAGATGTTGGGATCTTTGCAAAGGAGGGATAAATTCAGAGGAAATTCCCCTTCTCTGTCTTATTCCCAGAATGGGACAGGAACTTTCTGTCTGATTTGCATTCTGAGATTGAGCCTTGCTCCTCTCCCTTTTTCTTGTCATGTTCCTTTATTTTGGTCGTATTTCCTTGCCAATTTTTTCCCTCTTCTCCATGGGGAGGGGATAGAAAGGAGAAAAGGCTTTTCTAGCCATAAAAACATGTCCCATCACTCTGTTTAGAGGCAGAAAGGGTGGCAAAGAGGCTGAGCCAGGACTTTTATCCAGCTGCTGGCAAGAGGCAGAGTCGACCTGCCAGGTCCATCCCACCTTGTCCCTCCAGCACTGGGGGATGTTCCCTGTAAGGTCCATCTCAACAGCCAGGGAGAGGGAAGAGCAGTGAAATGCAGCCCTTGGGGAGTCTGTTTTAACAGATTTCCCTGGAACTGTGTGGTTAAATATCCCAAAATGCTACACCAGGGTGGAAAATTGCTTGGGGGGCGCCAGATGGAAACATCCTGCTGGCTGCACTCAAAGCACGAGCTGCCAGACGGGAAAGGCTGGCCAGGACACCAGAAAAATGGGATGAGGATTCCATGGAGGCAGCGATATCTGCAGGGATTATCCATGGAAATGGAGAGGAACGAGCTGCTCTGGTGTGAGGCACGTGTGAAACGGCACAGACACAGCAAAGGCAGCTCTGGGAGGGCAGAGGATGGGGAGGAGATGCTGCACTGGTGTGAGGAGAACTGGAGCTGGAACTGGGGGGGTTAAAAGAATTCCTGTTTCCCTGTACACTGGTCACAGCACATTAAGGGCTACTTTAATAGTAGTTAATTAATTTCATTAAAAAATTTAATTGCACATCCACAGCCAAGGATATTGGCATAAAACCACACAATCCAGGCCTTAAATGTTGCATTAATCTTTTTGTGCGGGAGACTCTGTCCTTAAAAGAAAAAAAAATATAAAATGAATAAATAAAAAAGGAAATGTGCCGGTTCATTTAGAAATGAGGACTGAGAGCAAATAAACAAATTATTCAGGCATCCTAAATCTGTGTGCAGCAGCCATATTTTAGAGTAATGCTTCCCCTTCTAAATGACTTATAAATGGAAAACAAATATTTAGGAGATTTTTATAAGAAAATTGCAAACATGACTAGAACGTGTCAAACATCAGTTAAAACACATCAATCCCAGGGTTTATAGCTGGTTATAAACCTGGGCTATGAGCAACTTCTGGTCTCTATAAAAATGATTTGCCATTTATTAAAATGGCTGTTTCGTGCATATAAATAAATGTAGCCTTTATTAAGTGTTTATAAGTGCATCATTAATGGGCAGTGTTGTTATTCTGGAGCAGGAATGTTGAATTTTGGGCTTGCTCTCTGCCAAATAACCGGTGAAGGATGGCAAAGTGTGTCCCCTTCCCTAAGAACAGCCTGACACAAGCATCCACATTCTCCAGCCCCACAGGCTGCAGGCTGGAAATTGAGGGATAAACATCTCAGGCCTGAATAAAATTAAAAAAAAGGAATAAAAAGGAATAAGAAGTTGCAGTTATAGAATCATTTAGGCTGGAAATGGATCACTGAGGCCAACCATTCCCCCAGCACTGTCAAGGCCAACCATGTCCCCAAGTGTCACTTCCATGTGGCTTTAAAATCCCTCCAGGGATGGGGACCCTGCTGCTGTCAGGGCTGGACAAGCCTTTCCATGAAAAAATTTCCCTGATATCCTTCACACTTTGTCCCACAGCGATCTCCTGAGGGACCTGGAAATTTGTGGGTGAGGTTTCAAAACTCCAAAATTTTACAGTGCAGGGGAATATAGATGGGAATTATCTATGATAGATCAGAATAAAGCTAATTCCTGCAGGTTTTATTCCCTGGGGGAGCAATGGCCAACAGCTGCTGTGGTTTTTAGCAGATCCCCAGTGTTTTTTAGCAGATCACCAGTGTTTTTGAGCAGATCTCTGGTGGATTTTAGCAGATTCTCAGTGTTTTTGAGCAGATGCCCAGTGGTTTTTAGCAGATTTTCAGTGTTTTGAGCAGATCTCCCGTGTTTTTGAACAGATCCACAGTGGTTTTGGGCAGATCTGGAGTGTTTCTGAGTAGATCTTCAGTGGTTTTGAGCAGATCTCTGGTGTTTTTAGCAGATCCCCAGTGTTTTTTAGCAGATCCCCGGTGTCTGAGCAGATCCCCAGTGGTTTTTAGCAGATCCCCACTGTTTTTGAGCAGATGCCCAGTGTTTTTGAGCAGATCTCTGGTGGATTTTAGCAGATTCTCAGTGTTTTTGAGCAGATGCCCAGTGGTTTTAGCAGATCCTCAGTGTTTTTTAGCATATCTCCAGTGTTTTTGAGCAGATTTTCATTGGTTTTGAGCAGATCCCCAGTGTTTTTGAGCAGATCTCTGGTGTTTTTGAGCAGATGCCCAGTGTTTTTGAGCAGATCTCTGGTGTTTTTGAGCAGATGCCCAGTGTTTTTGAGCAGATTTTCAGTGGTTTTTAGCAGACACCCAGTGTTTTTGAGCAGATTTTCATTGGTTTTGAGCAGATCCCCAGTGTTTCTGAGCAGACCCCAGTGTTTTTGCCTGACCTGCCTGGTGGTGCTGTGGAGGAAGGGCTGTGGAAGGAGCTCACCCGTGCATTCAGGGCACATCTTTTGCCTCTCCCAAACCCCCTCCTGATCTGGGAAGCGGCCCCGAGGGCACATACCATTGTCCTGAAGTCAAACTTTATTATTTTTGTAAAGAACAGGCTACTTGAGACCTCGTTTTCTTTTGAACCTGGGAGAGCCCATCTGTGAAGTAAAAAGATCCTATATATCACCCTGCTAATAAGTTTTCCTCAGCAGTTGCTAAAGTCAAGTGTTAGTCTTCAGCTGGAGTCTCATTAAAAAAAATAAATAAAATAAATAAATATATACCACTGGCTAGGAGATGAAAAGTATCCTTTCAGCCACTTTATAAACTTACCTCCCACCCAAAAAAGAATTAATATTTCAAGCCATGGAGCAAAAGGGCTGAGATTTCAGCAGAGGAGAGAGGGTTTGTAGTGGGGGGTGGAATTTTGATCTTTTTAGCCCCTGAATAAAGATTTCTTCGATGGGTAATTCAGTGCAGAAAATCAATTAACGCTGTATTAATGTAATGGCTTTTCCTACAAATCTGTCATGTGAAATACCAAGAGAAAACATTTTTATGATGAGCAGCAGCCTCCAATTGAAGGGGAATAGGAAGGTCATAGGGACAATATTTTCTTGGGGTTGTTGACACATTAATTTTTACAGGTTGGACACTGGCAAGAGGAAAATTTGAAGCCTTTTCTTCTTTTGAGGCCCTTGCCACCATCTGATCTCTGATGTCAAGGCAAACACAGTTTTGATCTCTTTGATATCTTTTTTCCCCCCTCCATTTTCTTTGAGGGAAGTCCAAGTTTTCAGTGCTGGGCTGTGAATTAGGTCTGTGCTGTTCTGTGAACTGCAGGGAAACCTATGGAAAGGCTCAGTGAAGTCTCCAGGGTCATAAATCTCCCCCTAGCCCATCTTAAAGAGCTCTTATCTGAACATCTCATGTTTCTCGGGGTCCTGAAGAACAGTCTGAACACATTCAGCTCCCTCTGAGATGATGTGCCTGAGCTGGCCACCCTTCCCTGCTCTCTGTCCTTCATGCTTTGGAACTGAGAGGTGAGATTATTCCCTTTTTTTCTCCATGTATTTCCACTGCACAGGAAAAGGACTTTGGAAAATGGGATTAACAAATGATATGTTGATATTCATATGCATCCTCATGAGAAGAGGTGTCATCAGGAGCTGAAGGCACTCAGAAATATTCAGTTTTATTAGGGATCACTCCAGAAGCATGGTGTCCTTCAGCAGCCGGATTTCATGTTTTTGAGCATCACACACCCTGTCATAGATCCCACTTTGGGGACTCCCAGGCTGTTTAGGCAGAGATTTTTCCAGGCTGGGATTTATCTTCTAAGTGGGCATTTAGAGCTTCTCAGCCCTCCTCGAAGGGGAATCTCATGGTGGTGCAGATCCTGCTGCTGTAAATCCCAGACAGCCCCAGGAGCATGCACAGGAGCTCTCTGAATATTTCCCCAAAGCAGAATTTATTTTACAGCGCAGATAATCCTCCCCTCTTGCCTGTGAGAAGGAACACAGAGCATAATCCTCCCTGTGTCTACATCTGCCATGTCCTCCCTGGCTGCTTTGTCCTCTCATGACCCTCACTGCTGCTTCAGGATGAACCATCTGCTTGGAAATTTAGGCTGGAAATTCCTGCCCATTTCCAGCAGGACCTGCCTTTCAGCAGGATGTTGGTTCTTGCTTCCCCAGATGGCCTTGACCTTAAGGATGGTGCTGTACAAAAGGTGCTGTGTGATACAGTGAGGTCTCCTCAAAGTTTGGACTTGTTGACTCCAAAGAGCTGCAGATCCAAAGTGCTTGCCCGTGGCTGAATCAGGCTGTAATTAAAACACCACCTAAGCAATTAGGCACATAATTACCGCTCATAGCCACGGTGATGATGGCCAGTATGGGATGCACAGAGCCCAGCAGTAACAGGAGGCATTTACAGAGGCTGCTTTGGCTTAGAAAATGGAAGATGTTGGGTAAAACCATCTCCTCCAGGGCACACGGAACAAAGCAATAAATAATGGGATGAAAGCAGTGGAAAGCTTTCTGGTGGGATGTGCCATGTGCTGGGCAGTGGAACGGGATGGGCTTTTCCCTGGTGGGGGACTCTGAGTTTCCTGGGCAGGCGTTTGCATGAAAAGGGATTTGTTTGTGTGGGGAATCCTCTGCGTGGATGAACACAGGGATGGCTGTCTGTCCCACCAAGGGTTCCAACCCTCACTGCAGCCAACACAGGAGCTGCTCCAGTGGCTGGGTCCGCTCCCAAAACTCCCTTTGGGCTGGGCTGGAGGATCCAGCACCAGGGCAGGGAGTACACAAAGCCCCTGCCAGCCCCAAAAGCGTGGGAATCACTCCCAAACCAGTTACCCCTTGCAGGTACTGCCTCTGCCTGGCCTCTGGAGTGTGGCAGCATTCACAGGAAATCCTTGGTGCTGAGGTGAGGAGCTTCCTTATCCCAGGTGGGCCATAGCTCAGCAGAAATGCGTTCTTTTAATTATTTTATAATTTGGAAGAGACTTTGTGTGGAGATGGGCTTGGGCCTTCAGAGTTGTGGTGGGGCAGAGCTCATCCTCAGCTTCCTCAACACCAAACCCTCCCAGATTTATGATGGGGAAGGTGAAGGTCTCTGCTCTCATCCCTGTCAGATGGCTCCAGGAGAGGAAAGATTTCTCAGGGAAATATGATTATTTTTCTGTTTAAAAATCCAAGATTTTTGCTTTACTCTTCTGGACCTGCCTGCTGGGACAGAGTTTGTGATGCCATTCCCCTTTGGGAGTGCCCCAAATGCTTCTGGGGCTGCACACACGTCACTGAACTTCTCTTCACACCTTTAATGTGTATTTATTTGAACAGGAACGCAGCAATACAGGGACATAAACCCCAGCATCAGCTGTGCTCTGGGCTGCACAGAAGGCCACCTAGCTCTTTTGGCAGGCTCCTCTTGCTGCTGGCTGAACCCTGAGGTCCCTGTTATTAGGATAGCACTGTTTATTATCTCGTGGAGACCATTCTAAATAGATGCTGTTAAAGATAATGCCCCACTGTAAACAAAGGCGCCAGATGAAATCACAATATTTAATTATCTGCTGCCGAGGTATTTCTTGTCAGGAGGAAAGAGTTCAGCAGGCAACACTTCACTGAGGCAAAACCATCCAAACCATCCTGGAGACAGATCCTCTATAAAAATGCTCCCATTCACACAAGAAATCATTCCTTGCATGCCCCTTTTTATCTAGTTCAGTGGATGCATGGATTTGGATCCCCTGACAGATCCAAACCTTGTCATTTTTAAACCTCACAAAACCTTCTAACAGAGAGTTTGTTCCTCAAACAGGAAAACTGAGACACAGGAGACATAAACAGGTCGTGCTGGCACCAGCTTTTGAGTAGGTTGCACATTCAGATTTATTAGTCTGGAGACAAATATCCCTTTGGAGGAACGGAAACCAAACATTGCTGGCATCCCATGTATCATAATCACTGCAGAAAGCACAAACTTGGCAAAAAATGGGAAATGTACCCCCCAAAAAAAGTGCTTGACTTCTTCAGGGTCCCAGCACACAACCTCCTCCTTCCCCTCTGCTTCTTAAATGAGTGGAAACTGAAAATTACTTGCAAATTGCCCCCTCCCCGTGATTTCATGGCATTGCCCTTGGAACAGGCACTGGCCTGGCTCAGCAGGCAGCTCGGTCCCTTGTCTTGCCAAGGACAGGAACAGGATGCTCCAGCACCCCAGGGAGGCCTCGGGGCTGGGACCTGCTGAGGATTTATTCCCTCTGAAGGGGTCACAGAGGTGTGGCAGTCACTCCAGGAAGAGGAGAGAGGCTGGGACAGGGGCAGGAGACAGAGTAGAGGGAAGCTTAACCCTTGCATCACCTGAACAAGCTCTACAATCCTCTTTTGGGGTCAAAATTAGATGAAAGCCTGTTCCGGAGTGTGGACATTGAGCAGTGCGGGTGGCACGGCCCCTGCTTTGAACTGGGACATGTCCAGCAGTCCAGCTCCCAGGAAAATCCTCAACACCTGTCTCCTACACCAAGAAAATTCCCACTACAAAGGGGCAGAGCACAGCCACCACAGCAAACAGCTCTGCTCGTGAGGAGCTGTGCACGCGCAGGACAAACCTCACACCTTTATCCTTTCCAAGTGACCCCAAACCAACCCCTGCAGAGACCCAAATCCCCAGCTGCCATCCTTTGAGCTGCCAGGGCCTCCCTCAGCGCCAGGATGAAGCCGTGGCTGTGCAGGATGGAGGATTTCAGGGAGCAGGCCCCAGAGGAAGCGTGGCTCGGGCAGAGGCAGCAGGAAGAGAAGTCAAAGCAGGGCAAAAGGTCTGACTGCAATTTCCCTTCCAGAGGACGGGAAGAGTCATCTGGGCAGGGAGAAACCCTCATTGTCCTGAGTGGGCCTGGCAGCTTTCCCTGTCGGACACCTACCCCGGCGAGGAGCAGCAGATGTGCCGTGTAAATCTGCCACAGGACAGAAACCTCCAGAAGGTCGGATGGCCAGATGTACAGATAGGGATGGGGAGACAGAGGAAATTGCCTTTTCCCCCGGAGGGTTAGCAGGAAGGGCTTTCCATTAGCACTTTGGATGCAGGAAATGCAAGGCCTGCGAGCTATTAATAGAAATGGCCTCTTCCATGGATGCTGGAGGCCAGTGGGCCTCCAGGAATGAGGAAAAGACAAATCATTTTAGGCCCTCAGAAGCTGTTTCATCCATGAGTGAAGCCAGAAGGAACTCCTACCATTGGCCTTCTGGCATTCAGTTAATTTTGCAAACTCTCCCACAGGCTGGTGTCCAGGAGAGAAGGACAGGGTGGAATTTGGCTGTGGAAATGCTGATGAGGGGATGTGTCCAGAGCCTCTGAGGCTGACTGGGGTTAATGCAGATGATTTTTGAGGAAGATGGCTGTGTTTGGGGAGTGATTCTGGAGAAGGGATGTGAGTTTGTGAAGAGTAAGGACAAATTTCAGGAGTCTCATCACAGGTGCCAAGGCCTTGCTGACCCACAGTGCCGGACAAATGGGTGCTGACCACAAAAGAGAAATAAAACCCCAAAACCTGGTACTTGAAAACAGAATAAACCCCTCTGCTTTGTCATGGACAACCTTACAACTGTGGGGCTGTGGAAAAGGAGGGACACGAGCACTGTGGTCCCTATAACCAATTATCTCAGGGACTCTGTAAACCACAGATCTCCCACTGCCCTCACAGAGATGAAGGAATAAATGCAGTAAACTCAGGTAAGTGATCAATTGCCCAGTTCTGCAGAGCTTAGAGGACTCTCCATGAAGGGCAGTGCCAGCCCTGTAAACTCCTGAAGCAGGAGTTGATTTATCTGTGACAAGACAAAAAATAAAAAGTCAAGAGAATCTTTTACCTTAACGATTGCCTAAGGCAGCAGAGCATCCCTAGTGCCTGTCTTTTATTCCTACAGGGACAACTCTTTGTCTCTCCCAGCTGCATTTGAACAATAATCTCCTTTATGATCTTGAGATGTAGTCTTCTCCTTACTCCCCCAGTCTGTGAAGAGGATATAATATTTAGCTACTGCACAGATTGATGTCAGGCTGCTGCAGAGATGTAAAACCCTCTGCTAGTGCTGTGTAATTACATTATTATGGTCCTATAATAACACAGGCAAACCCATTTTGTTTAAGTGTTGGCAAGGGTAACATCCCACTGCATGCAAAAGTTCATTCCCTTTCTTTTCCAGTCTGCTAAAATGGCCAAGCACTTCTACCTATTCCCTGTGGCAGTAGCATTTACAGTAGTTAAAAATAGCAAAGCAAAATTAGCTCAAAATAATGAAAACAGAGCATTATATTGTCATGTTCCCTACGCTGCTGCTGCTGAGTAGCTGGTCCCAAGGAAGAGGGGAAAGGGAAAAAAAATCATGCAGGATAAACCAGATTTCTCCAATCTGCAGGAAGACACAAGACCAGATGCTCTTATTGCATAAAAAAAATTCCTCCTAATTTTAGCAACTCCTTTGCTTTGTACAGTTTTCACCAATCATCAACTTCCCCTGTTGGACATTGGAGCAACTGGTTTTTGGGGATACTAGTCCATAATATCATTTTTTCCTGATTGTTTTGTGGTTGTGAAGGTGCTATTTAACATTATCCAGTTTGGATTACCTGAAGAAGCCAAATGTTTCTCTCTTTGTGCCTAAATAACACCTACAGGTCTAACTCATTTTGTTCTGTCCTTGAAAAAGCCACCTCTCCAGATGACAGGGGGAGAGGTCTCCTTCCTGCTCTTTCCTTTTTTGTTGTTGTTTGATTTTCTTCTTGAATTGCAAATGAGCACATAAATCTTTGAAACTTTGGGAAAAAGCATTTCTTTTTCTTTTAAAATTTCTCCTCATTCAAGGCTGTGAATTTACACTGATTTGAGCCATTGACTTCTCCAGCTTCTCTACCTGTTTTTCCTATCAATCTGTGCCATCCTGTCATGGACCAGCATTTAAATATTTTCAAGGGTTCTCAGGAGTTTGGATCAATCCTGTAAATGAATTATCAGACTTTATCTGTTTGAGTAGAAGCTCATGTGTGAAGCCTAATCAAAACCCTGCTGGAACCAAGGACCTTCCAGGCAAAAAATTATTTCAGAAAAGCAGGGACTGCCATATCCATGGGGTCCATCTGTGGAAACCCTTCCCAGGCCTCTCAGGGTTTGGAAATCCTTTCTCTGGAGGTGTTTGTCATTAACATTTGATGTTCCTCCAGCCAAAACAAGATCCATTGGGCTCCACTTCATAGAATTCAATCCACTGAGGACCACTGTGCTTTCACCTGGAGGGGATGGAACACACCTGCAAAATCCCAGCATTTTGCTGACACATTCATGCCAGGGGGATGAAGGAAGACAGAAAAAAAAAGAAAAAAAAAGGAAAAGGAGAGTGAAGAAATAAAGTAGATTTTAGGAAAAATAGACTGAGTATTTTTCCATCTTGGCCTGGTCCCTCTCAGAATGTGTGATTTTACTGGCCTGTGCCAAAGGCTCATTTTTTGGGGGTTATTTTTGTTTGTATAAAGGAATATATTTCACTGACAATATTGTAGCAGAGAAGGAAATCTTTTGGACGAGACACTTGTGCTCAGTCACTGGGCATTACATCCTCTTCTTTCTCTTGCTTTCTATTCCTCAGCAAGCTCTGAGGGAAGCCACAACAGCCCTCACGCCAACAACCATCTTTCCTTTTCTCTTTCCTAAGGAACTTTGGACTTTCCTCCATGTCCTCGACAGCTCAGCGCTGTCAGAGGGGGAAAAAAACCTTTAACAGCTTTCTCTGTGATGTGATTGAAGGATTCTCCATTGGGAGAGGCATCACCAATTATCCCTCTGGGGTAACTGATTGACAGGGGCATTGTGAGCTCCCAGCTGGATGGACACACACCTGGATTCACCTGTGAGGGAGGAACACGGATCAGCCTGACAGCCTGAGCCCCATTAGCAGAGGAAAGGTCATTAAAGAAGCCAACTCCTGCCTTGTTCTTGCCATGGCCGTGCTTCGCATGGTCCAACTCAAACAAATGTCCAAAGTGACATTCCAAGCATAATAAAGAGGTTTCCATATCCGTTGCACTCTCGTTGCACAACACCCTTCAATAGAAGTGTTCAGCTAATGGAAAACCGAAATTGCTCAGGGAAAAGAAAAATAAAATAAAAAAAGAAAGAAAGAAAAGAAAAAAAAATCATCCATTTTTTCAACATCCTCTCTGCTTTCAGATGAGAAGGGAAAGGGGGATGTAGAGAAGAATGCAAAGAGCAAACATCTTAAAATGCCAACGAGAGCCTTTTGGAAGCTGATTAGAACCATTTGTGTGTGGTCAACAAAAAAAAAGGGGGGGAGTTTGCAGAAAAGGGAAGGGAGACAACCTCTGCTCTGTTCTGAGCCACAGAACCGATGCCAGCGTTCCTTCTGACTTTACAACTTTTTCTTGGCCTATCCGGGTGAAAGCCTGATTAAAAATGGGGGCTGAGAGTGCTTGTTGAAAAACCTCCCAGACTGTAATCCCAGCACGAGGGCAGAGGGAGGCTCGCAGGAAATCATTCCTGGCTGTCTGGGTCACTTATCAAACACAGCGAGCAAAGACACCCAGTCACAGCCAAAGGAAATCCAGGGACCTGCTCCTCTCAAGGGGCTTTTTCCTTGTATTCAGTGGGAAACAGGGAGGAGAAAACTGCCTCTGAATTACAGCTGAAGGGGGAAAAGAAATAAAAACCCTCAAGATTTTCTGTTAAAAAGAAAAACTATAGACATGGATGGAAAGAGATTTATCTACTCCAAACCCATTTTTCCTTCAGTGGTGTCTTAGGTAAAATGAAATAAACCAAGAGGATTGAATTTCACTGGGAGAATGACTGTGAGGTCTGCTGTGCAAGCCAGATTTTCCAACCATACATTTAAAAGCGGTTACTCAAGTTTGGGTAAGAGAAAAAAAAATTAAAAAAAAAAATACACTTACCCAATTTCCGAGCAGTCTGTGAATCGTGAGCTCGGGAGATGCAGAGAAACAGAGCCTGTATTTACAACTCACACGGGGATCTTTCCAAAGGATGATGGTGTCAGGATTTTTTTTTTGCTGCCCTCTTGACCTCTCGTGGGGGTTGTGTTTTATTTTTTGCCATCAGGGGCTTTAGAGAACATAAAATTCCTTTCCCCATGAATGCTCCCAAGAAAAATGGGCAGCCAGGATGAGCTGCCAGAGGTCTGTGAGGTGCAAGAGCCATGAGCATTTTGAATTTTGGAGTGCCAGTGATTCACAGGGAGCTCAAACTGGAAATATCGTGCTCATGGTAAAATTAGCATCCATTATATCCACTGTAAAACCAGCAGCTGCTGAAAACGCTGGAGAGGGAAACCTGAACTCCAGAAATCAAGGAATTTCACTGAAGAAGAGAGTTTGAAATGCAAGTGGGTTAAAATCTGGGAAGGGTAAAGCTGAGATCTTGTGGAGCATCGATTTATGAGCTCCACATCAAACACATGTGAAGGAAGAGATTTTTTTTTTTGTGCTGTTGATTTTTCCAGGATTGAAGGAGATAATTAATTTGCTAAAACTTCAACCAAAAGATGAAGAATCAGAGCTTTGGCATCCAGAGCTGGGGATAACAGAGTGGCTGGAAGCTGATAATGATCCAAGAGTCAGACCCTACAAATTATCCATGAGATTCACTACATTTTGCATTCACAGCAATTCAGTGATATTGACTCAACATTGAACCAAAATGTAATTATTAAACCCTTGATGAGTGTCTCAATGTATGAAACCCCATTAAACTCCAAGAACTGGGTTTAATTTTGATCTGCTGGATCAATTCCCCTCATGGCACCTGTGCCTCTCTATGGACCAGGCAAACATTGCACTCATTTTTCTGGCTGGGTGCTTTTTTTCCCACCAAACCTGGTTTCTATATTTAACCTGACTTGCAGCAGCAGCATCGTGGATTTTGTTTTTGTACTGAATGTTTGCAGCTTTTTGGCATATCATAATCTCTTGGCACACCTAATGCTTGTAAATGGTGCTGAAATAAATCACTCCTTCATAATCCAAAATGCTTTATGACTGGAGCTGAAATAGTGCAGTTGCTCAAAACATTCAGTGGTGCTTTAATGGTAGAAAACAGAGAAAAAACCCCAAAATTTCAGGAGGAGACAGCACTTTTCACCTCTTTTCCATAGCTCTGATGTTAATAGATGAGAATTCAGCAATGGGGAAATGTAAATATACCAAAAATTAGAATTGTCTTATTGAAGAGAGCAAGATGGGAGAAGGTTTAGCTAAAATTGGGATTTCTGAGCGTGTAGGTAGTTCTGTTGTAGGCATAGGTTGGGAAAGTCTTTCCTAAATTACATGGGAGTCTCAGCTTTTAAGATTTATCATCTAACCAAGCTCCTCCAGTATCTTGCACTTGTTTCCTTTTAAGAGCTTTAAAAATAATCATAATGTTTGAAATTTGTCTGCCAGCAGCAGAAATCCAGCAAGGAGAAATCCTCAGTTTAGTAAAATATATTGTTAATGCCTTCCTAATTTTAACAGCAGTGTGGTGAGGCAGTCGATTTGCTCATGAGGAATCCTTATTTATTAGTAATACTAATTAGTATTACTTTAAAAGTTTATCTGTTTGTTTCCTCTTTTTAATTTTACCCTGGTGAAACATCCATTCTCCACCACAAGAACTTTAGTTTTAACCAGAGGTGTGGGCAGAGCCTTCTATTTGTGGAACCATCCCCTCTCTCTTTGTGGGGTAGGGTTGCAAATTCTTCTTCTTCTTCTTCTTCTTCTTCTTCTTCTTCTTCTTCTTCTTCTTCTTCTTCTTCTTCTTCTTCTTCTTCTTCTTCTCATCGTCTGATTAAAAAATCCTAACCTTACACATTGCTGCATGAATGGAGACAGGAAAAGAGAAAACAAGACTTTGGTTTCCTCAGTTTTCTCCATGATTTCCAGTGCTTGGATTTTAAGCAGGATTTTATAAGATCTTCTGCCACCGTCCAAGAGGACTCTGGTGAATTTGGGCTGTGGCAGGGTTTACCTTCATTGATTCTGTGAGTTTTTGTCTGAGATTACCCTTAAATTACTGTCAGGTCCCTTCTTCAGCTGATAAGCAGCTCTCAGGAAGAAGATACCAGATCTTCTCTCCTTTTCCTCCCTTCTGACAAAGGAAATTCCTCTTTGCTGTTTCCAAGGAAGTGACTTAATTTTCACAATCCTAATGTGCAAAACTAAAAGCTCAGAAACTTTGTTTTTCTGGTTTTATTTTAATGGAGATATATTCTCTGTCTTTCCAGCCTCATCAAAGCTGCAGCAATGCTCTAGCAACCAACAACCTCTTCGAAAGGGATTTATTTTTTTCCAAGATTTTCTTGTTTTTTGCTGATATGGGAGTGAGGAAAGAATTCAGCTGTATCTCTTTATCTCCACTGGAAGGAAAGAAATTAGACAGATATATTACAAGTCTTATCTTATCCCCTGTGCCTCACACATGTTTTTGGAGGGAAATTTCAGTTCAGGGAACATGCGAAAAGTTAAAGGAGGATAAGGGTGCTCAGGGGACAGGGATGAGGTGATGGGGAGAGTTTGGCTGCAGAGAAGGACCAGCAGCAGGAAATGCAAGTTACTGCTGGGAAAAGGAAAATTGGAGCTGCCACTTCCACTCTTTCACCTTTTCCAATCAAAAATAAATGCACTCTTTTTTTCCCTAGCTTGCCAAGGGTGAAAAGGGATGCTTCTTAGAAGATAAAATTAGGGAAAACATTTACTGCCTCAGAAATTCTGCTGCTAGGCTCACCTTTTGTCATGAACCCTCACAATTGCAACCTGCTGCTCTCTTATTTTTCAGTCCTTGGCTACAAAATTTTGCTTCTATTAAATGGAGCTATTAAATACTGGAAAACAAGTTTTGTCCATTGTCATAATTCCATGCCATAAAAGCCTTCACACTTGTATATCTAAAACAAGCCCAATATTGGAAATATTGTCAGGATTAAGAATATGGATGTATTCTGCCAGCCAGAAATACCCTAATCCATATCCATTCCCTCCCAGGCTGCAAAGTGCATCCCACAGGCCAAGTTTGCTCTCCTAAGGACAGATTTCTTTGTTGCTGATCTCTCTAAAGAGAAAAAAAATATTTTGCTAAGAGAGGTTGAAGTCAAGCCTCCGATGTTTTTTTGCTCACTTGCTGAGAATTCAAGAAACCTTATTACTGCTGAGTGGGGAGTGTCAGATTTAAACTGCAGAACTGTGGAAGTTTTAGAATAATTACAGACAGGAGCTTTCAAATTCACCTTCTTTTTGATTTTCTGTTGAGTGTTTCTTATACCTCATATTGAATATTTCAGATAAATTCTTCTGGTGATGAGAGAAAATAGCGTGAGGAAGTGGTAGAAACTATTTTAGAAATTAAGACATCACCTTCATGCCCAAAGAACTTTAATGGTTTTACCTGTGGGGGAAAATGCATTTCACATGAGTTCTCCTTCTTTATTGCTTTCTCTGCCATAATGTAGAAAAACAACAGAAAATTTGGGAATTTTGTAATGAAGACAAAGAGGTTTCTTGGACTAATTTTGAGGCTGAAGGCTGAAGAAACTAATTTGCTCTCAGCCAGGGTAGCAAGGGCTGAGAAAGGTTCCAGAAGCACCAAGGGCAGGGTTGCCTTCCCCTGACCTTGTCGTCTCATTAAAAGGGGGATATTCAGAATTCCATATCCAGCCCCCTGTGGATTCCTCCTGGTCTCAGCTTTCTGTCTCTGGCAGGAACTGGTACTGATGCCAACTTTTGCATTGACACAGATTGGAGTTGACACTGGCAGCGATTCTTTTCCAATAAATTTGACACCAGACACCAGAAATGTTTGCCACGAGGCGAGACTGTTCTCCAACTGCTCTCCATCCCACCAGTGCAAATCTCTTCTAAAAAAAAAAACCTGTCAGCTTAACTCTCTGCAGCTTCTTTTGCAGGAATAACTCCTTCCTGCCAGGGGAAATGCAGTGGGTGAGAGGTGATTGGGGAGCACTGTCAGCCTGCAGTGGCACTCAGGAGAAGGTGGCAGCATCGGGGTGTTTACAGCACACCTGACACCATGGCAATGGGATTCTACCACGAGAGTCCACCTCTGAAACCTGCCAGCTGCTGGCTGCTCTACCCCTTCTGGCTTCAGGAGTTTGAACAACATGTTTCTGGTCTGTAATCAGTGTAAGCTTCCCATACAAAATGTGGTGGAATGTCCTGAATCCTGAACAAAACACTGTGCTGCGTTTTCTCTCTAAGTCTAATGCTCCCTGCTTTAGCCGTGGTGCTGGAGACGAGAGCAGCCTCTAATCTCTTTTTCGCATCTAACATGTTTTAAAACAGGATGGAGCTGGCAGGTGAGATATCAAATAGAGAGCAGCCAGCACAGCTGGAGCATTTTGGAACCAAAATGCATGCCACAGCCTTATCGCCTTCGGCAGCGTCTCGGACCCGCTCCTATTGATACATCTCCATAAGCTTTGGATTAGGTTTCTCCACAGCCAGGAAGCTGTCAGCCTCAGCAGGACTGAGGCACAGGAGAAAAGTTATTCCCATGCATAAATCCTTCAAAATGAGCCCCTCGGTGTGTTCCCACTCGATATTTTTAGTGTTATTGTCACTGTCAATAAGTGAACTAGTAATTAAGCAGCATTAAAAATATCTATTGGTTCTGCACTATGTTTAGGCACAATTTATGGAGTCATTTGATTGGGACACACAGTAGCTGTTTGATGGGGTTTTATTTAACATTAAATAAATCTATTTATTTAATGTTTAATGGTATAGCCCAGCCTGACATCGTGGTGTTCACAGGCGTGCAGAGGTGAGCAAGACACCCTTAGAAATAAAGATCATGAATTCAGCAGTGAGTCAGAAAGGAAATCAAGGACGTGTCAGGAATACCGGGTTGTGTTTGCATTTGACTCTTGCAGGCTTTTGAGATGAGGATGGACGGTCAGCACGGTGTGCCCAAAAGCCTCAGCTGCCCATGGTGTGGTACCTGTGGTTTCCCCTGGGAATCAGGGCTGCTCCCTGAGCTGGTGGAACCCCCAGAAAGGATTGAGTTGATGCCGTGCTCCACCTCAGCCTCATCACACCTGACAAAGTCACGTCCTCTCAGGCAGGTTTCTGCAAACAAGTTTGTGTTTGTGCCTCCTCCCAGGGCTCAGAGGAGTGCCTGCCCCCCCAGCTCGGAGCACAGAGGCGTGGAAACACCTGGAGGGCCACCAGGGTCCCCAGCAGTCATGTGTTCCCAGAATGGGCTCCTCTAACACAAAACTGACTTCTTTCTCCTGGGTCTCCAGCAAAACAACCCAACATTGTGACATTGTCCCCAGTCTTGACTTGAACCCAGGCCTCCCAGCTGCAAATTCAATAGCAAATACCTGCTCTCTATTGAAAGCTGCCTAATTGGCTGCTGTTGCTGCTCCTCCAGCCGAATTTGCACTAAAGAAAGACCTGCAATCCTTGGCATTCCCTATCCCGCTCCACATTTAGCCTATGGAGCTGGCAGTTCTCTTAACGCCCACATCTGTCTGTGCTGGCCACAGCTGATTTATGTTTAATATCTCAAAGGCATGTGGTGCCAGTCCCACGTCGAGCTCTGGATTGTGGTGGTCCATCTGTATTTGTTGAAATTGGGCCCAAAGAAGCTGGCTTGGAGCAGAGACTGCGAGGAATGTGAGCCAGTGGCCGTCCAGACAGCTCTGTCAGCAAGCTCAGGAAACTGGCTGAAAAATACTGGGAAGAGGCCCAGATTTCAAACAACCTGTGGAGCTCTCATGAGAACACACTGTTTTAAAACAGAAAGTTGAGTGATACTCTTAATTACAGATTTTTTTTAAAGAAATGTTAATGATGGCCTTTGCCCTTGCAGAACACAAGGCACGTTCCCCAAATCCATGGAAAAAGCGCCCGTCATCCTCTTGTGTGGGGATTTCTTCTCCATGCCCTGCACTGAGCATTTTGAATTCCCAGACAGAGATAAAGATCAGGACACTCTCGGGGTCTCACAGCTGTGGGACTTAAGGATCTTCACAGCAGCACAGGTCTTACAAAGAAATACTTGCCTCAGGAGTTCCATTCATGTCCACCACTGTTCCCCACCAGACCTCAGCCCAGAGCTGAGCGTGGGTTTGGCTTTTTCAGGCTGTCATCCCATAAACCTGAAAGCCACCAGCCCAAGAGTTCAGGTCCAAAGGGTTTTATCTCCTGCACTAATGAACTCCATGGTCTTATACCAGGGACAGCATGACGTGAGCACAGAGAGGATTTAACTGAGCTCTGGCTTTAGGGTTTGATATCAGGGGAATGGGGTGAAATGCAAGAGTATGGGTTGTCTGCTGGATGAAATAATGCTCCCTCTTGGTCTTAAATTTTATGAATTTAGGCTCGGAGTGGAATCTGGCTCATTGAGTTGGTCAGAGTTTAGCCTGGGAGAACGAAATGAAGAGGCACCTTGTGCCCTGCCTGTAGTTAAATTGAACTTAGATGCTTTCTCCTGAGAAATCCTCCTTGGGTTTTTTCATCTTTATTTATCGATCATGTGACTAGGCCAGCATATCTGGAGCTTGAGAAATTGCACAGATTTAATATTAGACCGCAATTCGTTATATCTATATATGTTGGGACAGTGTTTCATTGCTTTCTCAGGGCAGGAAGTGACTGTCCTGTATCCTGACATGCACAGAGCTTGCAAAAACAGGTCAGTGAAATCTCGGGTTTAATTCATAGCTCACTTGATTTTATAAGATTTTTCTCTCCATTAAAAAGTACTCAGAGGAGGAGTTTTACAACATTGAAAGGCGCTGCTCATAAAATGTAAACTGGGAAAAATGAAAGGCAAACTTGGTAAGAGTGAAGTGTTTTATTTAATTTGAAAATATCGCATATGAATGAAAAGAGATTTTTTTTCCCTGTGTTTATAAACTGTTATTATTATTATTGCACATGTCAGTGCTCTACAAACTCCTTTGAAAGTCAGTGATGACATTATAAAGGGGAGTAAATAGAGGAAAACACATTAAAAATTAGCTTTTGATAGTGACTCAGGGTTTAATAGCATAAAGCTTTCCCTGTGATATTTGGTAGAGGCTAAAATTATGTGGCTCTGTCAAACTGTAACTACCAGTGAGTTACACAGAAATTGTCTGTTAAATACCTGCTTCTTTTGGTCAGCAGCTCGGTGGCCATGGTTTGTGCCAGCTGGCCTAGAAACTGTGAAAATTAAGTTTATGGTTCAGTCCTGATTCTCTGGTAAAATTGTGTTTGAAGAATAGAATTGGGAGGGAAGGAGAGGATTTGGGAAGTTTCAAGTGGAATGGAAAACCAGTGAAACAGAGCCCTGGACTATTTAATATTTATATTTAGTACCTCTTGATCCCCACGGGCTGCTGTATGGACAGTACTAAATGCTGGCCTTGATGGAGAATTCTGCACAATTTAATAAGCTCTGGACAAAACCTCAAACTACCGGTCCAGAAATAAGGAACTGCAAAGAACTTCTGGGGTCTGCTTCCTCTTTTTAATTACTTTGCTCCTTACTCTGCTACTCCTGCAGGAAGTTTGTTCCAGAGCCTTTTGCTGCCAATGGAAATGCCGTGGTCTAAAGAGACCACCAAATTCAGCAAACTGGACATTTTCAGATCATTCATTTCCCCTCTAAATCCTCAAACGCCTGTCTGGCCAGCATGTGCTGTGTAAGTCAATATTGCTCTTTATCCAGTGAGTTTTCCCTCCTCCCAGAATGGTTCCGTGGATGTATTCCCAGGGGACAGTGGTGTCCCTGCTCCAGCTCTGCTTGCCTGAGATGAAGAGGGCAAGGTCCCTGTTCCAGGGAACATCCTCATGTCTTCCCACATAGGTCAGCCTTTTCCTCCCTTTTCCCACAAATAAGAATGGAATGGAATGGAATGGAATGGAATGGAATGGAATAGAATAGAATAGAATAGAATAGAATAGAATAGAATAGAATAGAATAGAATAGAATAGAATAGAATAGAATAGAATAGAATAGAACTCTGACTTGCAGAAATCCTCACTTTCATTCCCTCAGCTTGCTATCTCCCAGTATTAAATCCAAATTTTTTTTATATTACTTCACCCTTCAGAGTCCTCTGGTTCATTACTCTGAGCCTCTTTTTTAAGGTTCAGGTCTCCAGAATTAATTTGGATTCATTGTCTAATGTTGTCTGAACTTTGATGCTATGGTTCTTGAGAACACCACTTAAAATTGGTCTCAAGATGGATCTTTGGAAATAAACTCCAAACATTCCAGACAATGGGATCAGCTCCCCTTAGCATGTTTCACTCTGGGTTTCCTACTGGGTTGTAATTTGGTCCCTTCTTCTTCATTTTAAAACCAAAGTCTTCCTCTGGAGCACAAGGTGCTGTTTAGACAATGTAAAAACATCAGGGAAAGACTTCATGGTAAAATTGCCTCAGGTAAGCTCCCATCACATTTTGTTTCTTTCTTTACCTCAGTGTCTATAGTCACCCTTATTCTCTCCTTTTATTCCTGGAGTTTTCAGGTGACCAGGAACAACGGCAGCTGCTCAGGTAACCCCAGCTGGAAACATTTCTGTCTATTGTTTTCCAGTTTTTCCACTCTTCTGGGTGATGTTGTTTCCCTTCTGTGTCTGATTTCAGCACACTGAATCCTCCAAATTTTCTTCCCCTCTCCAATGTGGGAACTTCCATTCCCACTCACTCATGAGCTCTCCAGCCTTTACCCTATGTTCTGTACATGCTCCCTTGCTGAAAACACATTCAGTGAATTCATTTAATTTTGGGAATTATACTCAGTTGCTCTCAATCCCAACACCATCCTCACTGAGCTGCAAACCCACGTCATCTTTTCTGGTTCTCCTTTTATTCTTCTGGTTGAGGAACTTCTGTTGTTTATTTTAATATCCTTTGCAAGGTCTAACTCAGCTTGACTTTTGGCAGTTCTCACTTTACCCCCGTGCTTGCTGACCTCTAAAATGCAGCTTCCTTTGCAGATTCATCTCTTTTTCCACCCTTATCCCTAACAGACCCTATGGAGTCAGCCACCGTGTTCCAAACCCTTCAGGCTTTTCCTCTTTTCCTCCCTTGTTTGCAACGTGAGTCTCACATCAGTTTTCCACTTGTGGTGCAAAGAATTTTCAAACATCCTGCAAGAACAGGTCAGCAAAAGCTGAGCTGGAGCCGCTTGCCCTAATCAGAGCCTTTCATAATCAGAGATCACTCTTTGAAATCAAATTGATCAAACAAGAAACCCTCACAGCTACAAACTTTGGGGGTTTAATCCCTCTCTATTTGGGTCAGCTCACAGTGGCTGAGGTTTTATTCTGATTCTCAGTCTCCTTTTTCAGAAGATCATATCTAAGGGCCAAACAAAGAAAAAAAAAAAAGGTCTAAAGTGCATTTACATTTTGTGATTTTGTGGCCAAGGTATCTCTGGTGATCACATTCCAGGTAAAAATAGTTTGCTATTGCTGATTGCGTTCATCCTCCATGCGTCTCACACGTTCAAACAATTCCTCGTGGTATTACATTATCTAAAACCATTTCAGGTCTTTATTCAAACCCTGAACCTTGAACAATTCTCTGAGAATTAAAGATAAGGCACTAATTTGAGCTTGACATTGCTGTCATGGTGTTAGAAAACAGGGTATCCCTAAAAACAGGCCAAAGCACTACAAGGGGATGAGTGTCAAAACATGAATAAATTAAAACAGTACCAACACTGAACCTGGGAAGATCCTGCATTTCTATGGCTGTTTGCATCCACAGGAGCTTGAATATGGTTTAGAGAATAAATAAAATTGCTCTCTACATCTCTCATACACATGGGTATAGCAAGAAAAGACACATAATTATTGAATTCAGATAAGTGAAGAAAAGGCTGTTTCCACTGAAAGCAGGAACAACTTCCTTCCTTCCATATCTTCTATGATATTGCCTGAAAGAAACTTCTATAATATTGTCTAAGGGCTCAATCCCTTCAAGGAGGTAAATAAATGAAAGTTACTGATTTCTTGGGTTGCCTAAAAGCATTTTTCCAAACCATTATTTGACCAAAAATGAAAGGCTTTATTTAGTACAGTGAGTTTT
Organism: Nicator chloris; assembly: GCA_013400495.1. NCBI lineage: Eukaryota > Metazoa > Chordata > Aves > Passeriformes > Pycnonotidae > Nicator > Nicator chloris. The sequence continues at coordinate 23,573 of WAAE01009722.1, read as the reverse complement.
TCCAAAAAGTGTCTGCTTTGGTTGCCCTCATTTTTGGTTAGGAGCTTCCAAGGTCTCTGCAATATTTCCAATGAAAACTGGGAGACGTGGGCTCTCTTAGTCATTTTGCAATTTTTTGCATAATCTTGCTTTTGTGGTGGAATTTTGTAAATGCATGAGTAACTTTCAGGAAAAACAAACATTTCTATTCCTTTTTCTTTTTCTTTATTTTTTTTTTATTTTACAAACATATCCCTGGGATAATAACGTGCCCTTGTTGAAATTTTGTGCTGAAACGAGCTCCATTTTTCCTTCCCAGTGCCACCAGTTTCTCACACAGCGTGGAACAAAAATTAGAGGAACACGCAGCTCCTCTCCCACAGAAATGCCAAACTGCAAATGGAACGGAACAGCTGAAACTCCCAGTGAGAGGCACGAGGGCTGAGGTTGCACAATCAGGATTTCATCCTCTGGCACTATTTGTTTTAGGCTTGCAAAATCTGCACAAATATCCAGAGATCATATTTATTCAGCACCTCCGCCATGGAACACTGTGGGGGCCTAAAGAATGTGTTCAGGAAGGAATTTGACCAATTATTGGTGAATAAATTCACCAAAAATGGGAGTCTGGAGGTAATATCTCGTTTATTTCGTTCCTGGGCTGTTGGGAGCTGGAAGGACAAACCAGGGAAAGGATCATTCTGTTCTTGTCCTTGTTTTTAACTTCTTTTCCCTAACCAATAACTGTCTGCTACTAAAGAGCACCATGATGATGATGATTGTTGTGATTATTACAAGTGATCCATGTTTAATTTAAAATCAGAGGTTACAGCATTCTGCTGTAACTTCAAATTTATTTTCTCACGTCTCTTGTAACTCTGAAGTCTTCCAATCCAGAGTGGCTTTTCTAATCAAACATAATTTCATCAGGAAAAAGAAATTATTTCAATAGCAGACTGCATGGCCTCACCACCCCATTTGCCTTCAAAATATCTGATACTGTTCATGAGAAATAAATCACTTAATCATTACTCAACCATGGAAGAATGATGGAGACCCTTCCTGATTTTGATGTCATCTAATCATTCTTGGAAGTTACCAATAAAGGACTTGATCCCACAGCTGTTAATTAACTCATTCCTTCTCTCTCATGACTCCTTCACTAATTTTACTTCCACCAAGAGGTGCTCTGAGGGGATTTTCTCTTTGTCCAGCTGGGACAGTCATGTTATCATCACACTTGATTTTCAGCCTTAATTGGTTTGAGCTTGGACTTGATGATCTCAAAGGTCTTTTCCAATCTAGGTAATTCTGCAATTCTGTCATTCTGTAAACATTAGGATTGGCGGGATTCATTAGGATTGGTGGGAATCATTAGGATTGTGACAAGTCTCTTATTTTTTAAAAAGTTCTCCTTAAGTTGGCTTTGAGATACAGTTAAAGTTGGTGCCACACATGGTATTGGTGCCTTGTTCTTCTTTGTAAACCAGAAGTGAGTATTCAACAAGAGTTAAATCCACTGAGACACAACTAGAAAGTTTCCACTAATGTTTTCTCAGTATACTTCAATTCTTAGAGTCCCTTACAAAGCAAACTGTTTAAGGATTTATTTAGATGCTGAAACATGATGATGAACAGGAGATGGCCTTAAGAACATGCTTCAAGTTAAGTGCATAAGTAAACATTTTGCTGAATAACCCCAAATGATTGCTAAGTGTGATTTCCCCTTCTAAAATTCAAATGAATGCTCACAGAGGTATTTTGCATTTATTTCCCATATGGTGTTTGGACAAGCAGGCAGGACAGCAGCACGATCTGCTGCAGTCACAAATAAATACTGCAAAGAAGTATTTATCTTCTGGATATTCTCTGGACCCATCTTTCACAGGGGCAGAACATTTGGGGAAGGGGGATTTCAGCAGGTTTTGGCATCAGGAAGTAGCAGCAGTGCCATAGGAGCTGCCTGGGTTACCTGGCAGTGACCAATTAAGGAACATCAGCTTGATTTAAGATTCATGCAAAGATTTCTATCTATATTAAAGCAAATATATTTAAGAGGAGCCATTTAAAATAATGGTCTCTCATGAGCAAAAGTTTACGTTATTTTGATAACTTACTTCTCTTGGTGCTATTTTTTTCATTAATTAGAATATTTTTAATGCAGTTATGATAAATTTCCTGGACCATTGCACAGGAGACATTAAACTTTGGTCTCGCTGAAAAAAGCAAATTGTTGGTCAACAAATGATGGCAGCGGGCTCACAAATGTCATCCTTACTCAGGTGAGCTTTCTGCTGGCTCTAAAGAGAATTTTGCCTGTGGAAAAGAAGAATTAAGAACTTCAGGACCAGGCCTAGGGTTAGTCCCAAACATCACAAAGAGTCTTTTTGGATCACTGTCTTCTGTACTTTCCTGAACACCATCAGGTTTTTGCATCCCCTCTATGAAAAGAGAGCAGGAGGAAGGATTTCTTTCCAGAAAATCAGGGATCTCTTTAATTCTTTGGGGTCTGGTGTGCCCAAAGCATGGCAGATCAGTGGCTCTTGTGCTCTACAACCAGGCAATGGGCATTCACTGCTTTCCTTCATTAAACTGGAGACCTAGGTGGGCTGCTGGAAAAATAAAAAGAAAAAAATTAGGAAAGGGGTACCGGAGAGGGGAGGGCGAGCGCGTGAGAGAACCACATGTTCACGGTGCCTGTGTATGAACAGCAAGCTTTCTGGCCTGACATTTATTGAAAAAATAGATCTCACACTGTATCCACCCAACACCTGTTGAGAAACACTGACCCCATTACAGAGGTTGGATTTACACTGGCTCTGTATAACACCCTATAAAGGAGGCCACTGGTGCAAAAGATTAAAGAATGCTGTTAAGTAAGTTGTTTTATTTCTTTTGAGACCGAAAGAAAGCTGCAAAGTGAGAGAAAGCTTTCCTCGATTATTTACTCTTCATTACCGGGGATCTTGAAGGGCCTTGTATAAACTGCTCCAGCCGGGTCATGACAACACTTTATAAGGTGCAAACGTTGAGGTGGAGCCAGCGCTGCACTGCCGGGGAAGCGAGTGGAAAGGTCCCTCCCGACTCCATGGAAAGTTAGTGCTAATAAAAGCTCACAGCTTTGGCACGGCCTCCCAGGCACCAGGGGCCCATGAACAGCAGTTTGCACCAGTTTGCACCAGTTTGCACCAGTTTGCACCGGGGCCCCGAGCAAGCGCCCCAGCCCCGCGGGCGGCCGGCGGCGGCACACGCTGCCCTCGGTGGAGTTTCTCCAGGTGAACTTCGTAAAGTCCTTGGTTGGAGCTAAAAATCTCATGTTTAAGGGCTGGGGGGAAAAGGGAAAAAAACCCAACAAAACTACTTGTTTTTTACAAGCTGCTGTATAATGAATAGCCCATTTCAAGGAATGTGTGAGTTCCTATTAGGGCTCGGTGAATGCTGCAGAATGTTCTCAGTCAACACATGTCCCAATTTTCAGACAAATGGCTTTCTGTGTGTTTGCTGCCTTCTGCTCTCTGCCTTCCCAAATCATCTGTGGGATCTCATTCTACCTGGCTGGTGGAGACAGCTCACCTGCCTGCTGCGGCAGTGGGATAACACCGTCCCTGCCTCTCACCTGCTTTGTGTTCAGTGAACTGGGAAACTTCAGCTTTTGGGGGCCAAGCAGGCTGGAAGGTGAAGGAAGGCTTCCAAAGGGTCATGAACATTGAGTAGTTACATCCAAGCTGGGAAATGGAGGATTGACCAAATAATCCAGCCACGGAATTTTGGGGTTTAATATATTGCCTCAAGACATCCTCAAATATCTGAGACATCTCCAAGGGGCTGACAGATTCCATATAGGATCTGTGGGAGACTCTTATCCTTGGGAGTAGCTGTTGAGGCCAGGGAGACTCCTGAGGAGATCCCAAACGACATTAAACAGCCACGTGTGGGTTGATAACTTGAGCCTTTCAGTCACCCTCTGACCAAAGACTGGCTGGAAATGTGGGGACTCAGAAAACCCTCACTGAAGGAGGCAAACAGAAAAGAGATGTGTCCACTGCTCGAAAGAGGAAAAGGCAAAGGAGACACAGAGGCAGGAGGTGTTTGCTTTCACCAACAGTGGTGAAGGCTCCTCAGAGCAGTGAGGAGCCTGGTAAGAGGCTGTTTTGCTCTGTCCTCATTCAGCAGAAACCTACAGCTCTTCTGCACTGCCTCAGAACGAGCCCTTTGCTTTGGAGCAGATACAATGCAAAGCCCGAATTCCTTCTCTATTTTCACATCTGTCTGAAAAAGAATTTGAACCGTGGCTACAAAAATGCTCTGGAGAAGTGGGCACAGCAGCTCAGGAGCCTCTGGAGGTTCTCTGCTGGTTTTGGGATGTCTCATGTCTGAGCTATGACACATGGCATCGGAAGGGTCACTTTAGGCAATGAGTTCCTGTCCCTCCCCATGTTGGTCCTGTCCCCAAGCACTCCCTGGCCATGGGCAGGGATGGATGGACTCTGGGCAGCAGATGTCAGGGTGTGAGAAAGTCTCCATTTATTCAGCCAGCCTTTGAGGAAGCTTCTTTTTCATCCCACCCTTTCCACAACTCTGTTAGGACACGAACGTGATTTTTGTGAAGGAATAATTTCTTCATAGCCAGGAAACTTGTGAAGGAGACCTTCTATTGAAAAAATTTTTTTTCTTTTTAGATCCTCTAGTCTGGGAATAGTCCCTTCTTTCCCACACAGGGATGTGAGGCTGGCATGTGCTCTGCATTTGCAACAGGCAGAGCAGCTGCACGGAGCTCGAGGAGTTGGGCTCCTTCTGTGTGAGCAGGACTAAGCCCTGCAGGTTCAATTAACAGACTCTGGAAATGCACCAAGGCCTGATGATCCCCAGGCTTGTTTTAAGGGAAGGAAGGTGGCTGTTGAAGGAGAACTGGACCTGCCAGGATCTGAACACAGCTGAGACACACAGTGAGACCCTGGAAAGCCTGGAACCTGTGCTCTGATGCCTTCCGAGCCAAGAAGTCCCATGGCTGGGACAATAAACAAACAGGAATGGGCTGTGCAGATGAATGCCTCGTCTTTGGGTTGTAAAATCCATATGCTTCCTGAGTCACAAGCCCCAGCATTTAGCTCAGAGGTCTTTAATGAAAGGGATGACCAGAAAGCAGCTTCACAAAACAAGAAAAAATGGGATTTATATTTTTAAAAAATACAACCAACAGCACTTTTCAAATTCTTAAGGGCTCATTAAGTTAAAAAACCTTTCCATTACTAATTTCAGCTAATTACCATCTTAAACTAGTAAAGACCTTGGCTTCTGGGATCAAAGGCTGGTGCTTCAAACTAGGGCAAGTTCCCTTGAAGTCACAGCTCCCAAACACAGAGTGGAGCAGAAGGCCAGGAAAGGTGAGCACCAGGAGAGCTGAAGGGTCAGACAGACCCATCCCCACCCCCCTTCACCTTCACCTGGAATGTGGGCACGCTCCCCTCTCGTTTCCACCATCCAGAACCAGAAGGAATCCCGGGCTCTTTGCCGGCTGCTGTCGGCTGGGCGTTACTGTTCCCATCCTCCGTGTTTTGGCTCCTGAGGTCAGAGTAAAACATCCTTGCTGACTAATTGATGACTAATTTGAGGTGAAAAGTCCCGAATAAGGAGCTTTCCACCCCAGAACCTAAATTCCCCACTCTGGCACTGCCTCTTTTAGAAGAAATCCATTCCAAAACTGCATTTTGGGATGAATCAACCGAGCAAGAGGAAAATCTGGCCTGCCAGCTGAATATTTAATTGTATCTGTGAAAGCAGTAAAGGACTAGGAGGGGGCAGGCAACGAGGGAGGAACAGAAATATTCCGGGATGGCTGGGAAATGCACCATTTTTTTATTTATCGACTCTGTTTACTTTAAAACACATCCAACTGGAACGCTAGGTGCAGACATAAAAATTAAAATAGAAAACATCCTGGGCCGGCCTCTTGGAGGATGCAAATTGGCATGGGAGTTTCCATGGCTTCCAGCACAGCCTGCTGCACTCACACCAGCTGCACGGTGAAGGAAAATAAAGTCAACTCCACCACTGATTCTGTGAGGAGAGGGAAAGAGGGAGAGAGAGAGAGATGAGGTCTCTAAGTGCTAAATTATGAGGGGCAGGGTGGCTCTGAAGGCGAGCAGAAAGGAAAGGGAAGCCAAGGCAGGTCAAGGAGCACAGGTGGGCTCCAGATCCGAGTCGTGCCACGGCTTGCTGCCATTCCTGGGTGGTCCAAAGGTGTAGCCCCACCGAGGGCTCGTTGCTGTAAACCAAGCCCTGGCCTCCTGGATGTGCCATGGACCCAGGGGAAGCAAGTTCAAGTGGGGTCAGCAGAAAGAATACGGTCGTTGAGTGGTAACAATGCGCACAAATTACCAACAGGTCGTGAAAGGCGGCTCCAGTCTGGGAAAAGGCTGGAAATGCGGGCGGAAAAAGTGCAGTTAAACTTCATCTGCACCAAAGGGGACTTTGAGGACTTGCTTAAAGACTGTGCGATGCTCGTTGTGTGTTATTTGTATGATGTTGATAGGAATAATCCCGTGTTTCCTTGCTGCATGGATTAATCCCTTCTGGAAGGGTCAGAGTGGCTGGCCCAGGCTGTGATGGAGCTCTGAGGGGCACCAAAAATGCCTTCAAAACCATAGCAGATGGGTGTGACTGCAAATGATCAGATCTGCAACTGAAATTAGGTTTTCCCTCTCCTCAACAGGCAGGAATCTCCAGGGAGACTGGAGGTGCAGAAAGACATTTTTTTTCTGCAGGAGCCTGGAGTGTAAATCATGGTTTAGTCCCATCTGGGCATTTCCCTCAATTTATAAATAAATTCCCTTCTCCTAGCAAGTACTTCATGCTTGCTGTGGGGTGCTGGAGAGCCTTTTCCCAGTGAATATATGGACTTTTCTGGGTTATACACAATTCCATAGGTGCAAGACTGTGAAGAACAGACACCCAAATGTTCCTTTCCCAGCTGAAGCCCCTCTAGTTTTTAGGTTGGAAGAGCAGCATATAAACATTTAAAACCGAACAAAAGATGTAAGAAACAGAACATTTACTTAAAAAAATCTCAAATGAAGTTAGGGTCAGCTCACATTTGAATTTTTTCCTTTTTAACACACCTTTATTAGCTGAAGAGAAGAGCCAGGCGACTGCCTTTGCAATAATACTGTCACAGAAACGTGCCCCAGTGAACTCTCTCTGAGATAACATCTTCAATAATCTTTCCACTGTTAAACAAACAGCCAGAAAGGAAAACAAGAGCGAATCCAAATATTCATTTCTCCTTGGCAGTTGTGTTTTTGGGAGTGGAATGGTTCTGGATGGAGGATCCTACATATGGCTTAGTTAATGGGTCGTGATAGGAGTGAAAACCTTCCTAAAGAGGAATGTAAAGATGAGGGCTCAAAGAAGAGCCTTTCTTGTCATAATTTATGGGCTGAGTGCTGGCTTAAGGAACGCAAATAATCCCCAACAGACATGGCTGACATCCACTGACATCCATGGGAGCTGCCTTTGGGCTGCCCAGAGAGATGAGAGAAATGTGGCAGCATCTGGTAGTGCCTTAAAGGAAACCATGAGCTGAGGAAGCGACTCACATTTCTCTGATTCTATTAGTATTGGCCAAATCTGGGAGTTCTCACCTACACTTTAATTGGCTAAAAGGTCTCTTGAAGGTGGTTGGAATTTGCCTGGGTTTGGGGTTCTGTACCAGATGGAAAAGGTCTTCAGGACTAAACCCCACTGTCCTTTCTTGTACCAGATGCTCTGATCAGGTGTCAAGAAGCCCCCACACGGCCGTTCATAGCCAAGTGCAGGGGCTCAAAGCTGAACAAGCACTGTGGCTGACAGGGAACAATATTTTCCCTCACATCTGACCACGATCAGAGAGAGAAAAGAAGACAAAAATGTGAACCACAAGAAAAAAAATTAGATGGAGACACGGCTGGGCCTGCCAACACCATTAAGAGCACATATTTTGCTGCTTCATCTCCATTCCTACCATTTTATAGGATCAGGGAATGATTTGGTTGGGAGGCACCTTAAAAATCATCTTGTTCCAGGTCCCTGCCAAGGGCAGGAATATCTTCCACCACCTGTCCAACCTGGCCTTGGACACTGCCAGGGATCCAGAGGCAGCCACAGCTGCTCTGGGCACCTGTGCCAGGGCCTCCTCACCCTCACAGGGGAGAATTTCTTCCTAATTTTCCTTAAAATAACATTTTGACTTATTCTGGTCTTGGAAGTAGCCATAGTTTGGTGTACTCCTGGAAGCCACTCTCATCCAATATTTGGGGCCTACAGAAAACGATCAATAATGAATCCAAATTGATAAAATTTGGAAAGAAAAGGCCTTGAGTGCTTTTTGAACTTGCAATGGATATTTTAAAGACCTTGAAAATAATGATGGGTGCAGTCTCAGCTGCATTGAGCTTATTTCACATCTAAGCTTGACCTAAACAGCTCTTTGATGGCTTAGACTTCAGAATCATTTATCCACCCCGTATTTTTTTCATTTCCCTATAGATTTTCATTACAAAAACACCAAAGCATGTGTTTTGATTTAAACACCTAAAATGCAGGTTAACATTGGTTGTTTTAAATGGTTGAGGCTTGTTTAACTACATCGAACTTCCCCTTTCTATGGAAAATTGTAGGAAATTAATAAAATGTTCTTAGTTTAGGCTATCTAAGCTTATATACATTGAGATTTGGGTGGTGGTCGTTCATGAGTGTGTAGGTACATATAGATGGGTGGATGGGTGGATGGATGGATGGATGGATGGATGGATGGATGGATGGATGGGTGGGTGGATGGGTGGATGGGTGGATGGGTGGATGGGTGGATGGGTGGATGGGTGGATGGGTGGATGGGTGGATGGACGGATGGACGGATGGACGGATGGACGGATGGACGGATGGATGGATGGACGGATGGACGGATGGATGTGTGTGGCAATAGAGAAGAACCTTGGACACACTGGAAATTTCCTAGCAGCACAAATGACAAGCCATTTTTCTTAAGAGTTTTATTGGGATTTTTTTTTGGCTAAGGTGTGAAAATTGGCAGCTCGCTGCATTTTCTGACGGATCGCTGAAGACTGGCTAATTAGAAATCATGTCTAATTCCAAGTCAAACAAGCTGAGGCCACTAAATCTTCCTGGGATGTTTGTCTGAAATGTTTCAGTGAGCGCTAACGTTTGCAGAAAGAACAATATTGTCGATCCATGTTCACAAGTCCAATCCACCACTTGCTATAATGCAAAAATAGTAGAAAACTCACTTTCTGTGAGTGATCAGTCTTCACACTCCTTCCAGGCAGGAAATAGAGCCCAAACCATACGATTTGTTTGTTATTTATGTAAGTGATAACACCGATTTAAGTGCAGAGCTGGCTTTTTAGCGAAGGTTTGATGGTTTATTCAGTTTCCCAGCTGGTGTGATTAACGTTCAAGGATTTCCCAAAGGCCCCAAAATTTGGTGATGCACCAGCCCCTGTAGAAGCCCCCCATCCTCCTCCCCTTGTCACTCACCAGGCTCCTCTGTGCTCTAACAAGCACCACACCGGGGAGGCTGAGGACAGAATTTTGGCCTTGCTTCCTCAAGCTTATTAATTTCAAAGTGCTCTTTTACTAAATACACACCGTGGGCTTCATGAATCCACACTCCAGCCCCAGAGACCTGGTAGACAGTGAAATAATTTTCCCCAAAGATGTGATGGAAGCTCCATAACTCAAATCAGGCAGAATTGGGTCTGACAAAGCCCGGGCGAGCACGTTGGTGTAAACAGAGTTCCTTTGGCAAGAGGCAGTCAGAGCAGAGGACTCAATGTGCTCTCGTGCACCATTACTCACCCTGTGGTCTGTGAACCACTGGTGGTCCATGAGGCATCAGAACGTGGCCCCGGAGATGACGGAAATGTCTTTGTTGTGTTTTTGTTCTTAATAAAAAGGCACATTCTGAAACAAAAATAAATGAAAGGGGAGAAAATGTAAGCCCAGAGCACTTAAAACTTACCCCTTTTTTTATTTGGTTATAAAGGAAAGGCCTCACAGCAGCACCACACAGGAGGGCCCTTGGATTTTACATCCTGCAGTAGTGAGGTTGTCCATGGATTAAAGGATCATAGAGTCATGGGATGCCTTGGGTTGGAAGGGACCTTAAAGATCATCTCATTTCAGCTCCCTGCAGGGACACCTTCCACTGCAGCAGGATGCTGAAAACCACTGAGGCAGCAGGTGAAGATGAAGACTGGAATGACGGAAGCCTTCTCCTTCGGGGAGTGATGGCAAGCTTTCCAAACAAATAGATCATACCATTCCTCTTTCCTGTGTCATATCAGATGTTGATTATAACCCCATCTCCACTTGGGGATTCAAGGGCTCTGCATCCTTCCCACCACAGCTGCCCTTCCCTGCCTTGTCACTCTACATGACTTCTTTTGCCTCTGCTTGCAGTAAAACCAGGACTGTTTTATTGAGAGTCACATTCTTCTGTTGCTTTGGGGACTGCCTAAACCATCCAAACCATCTGCAAATGCCTGAGATGCTGCTGGAAAGTCTCTTCCAAACCTGCTGCCTGAATCTCCCATGCAACACAGCCCTCGATAGAATGAATGCTGCTGGTTGAAAGGTTTGTGGTTAAATTCTGGATTTGGTGGGCAAGGGATGGGCACCAGGAAAGGTGAGATTATTGCAAAAAACAGCTTTGACAATTTGCATTTTCCAACAAGGAAACAAAATAATAATTTCATCAATTGTGACACTACCTGGATTCACAATGGCATCACAGAGGGGGTTATCCTAAAACATTTTAAGAATGAAAAAAGGCTTTGGGTGAAAGCAAAGAGGGTAATTCTCTGTCTCTGAAATCAGCTATTTTTATTCCATGCGGAGACTGAACCCACAGAGAAAGAAACATCCTTGTTTTTCCCCTGTGAACAGTTTGCCAGAATACTGGGAATATCACCCATGGTCTCACATCAGGACTGTTGGATTCCTTAGGCTTTGAACATCAGCATGACTTGAAAATGAGAGTAAAACGTCTGGGATTTCGTGGCCACCACAGGGCCATGCTGAGGTGGCCTCGGAGGCGATCCACATTCCTGAGATGTGTGGTCTGTACCATGCAGGCTTGGGAATGCTCTTCGTGGTCCAAAACTTAGCCTTGAGCCCGTTTTATTTATCCTGACCATTTAAACCACTATCTCTTTCTGAGCATGGCCGTTTTTTATAGATTGTGGAGATCATTATTTGCACAGTTAACTGCTCTCCCTTTCGTCTTGAGCTGTTTTCCTTATATACATATGAAGTGCTTTGGATCCAGCAGAGTTCATAGAGTACAAAGACTTGTGCTGCAAAAAAATATTTGCATTTCGCTCGTATTAAAGAGAAAGGTCAATAAAATAAAGCAAGATGAGAAATCATGGGGTGAAATGTTGGCCCCACCATAGTCAATGGGAGTCTTGCCATTGCCTTCAGTGGTGGCCAGAATTTCACCCTCGTTGCCTCAGACATGGTGAATGACTCCTTTCTGTCCACATTTTTCAAGCCTTAGGAGGCAAATGGAACAGAAATAAATCAATATCCCACCAGAAATGCAGATTTCACCTTGTCCTCTCTGTTTCTGAGTCCATAAAACATAAATTCTGGGCAAACTTTGATCTGTGTGTTTGACTTCGATTTTTGTTATTCCTTCGTTTTTCAGGAAGGCTGACTTTGCAGAGGTTGCCTGGATGGGCTCTATAGGTGGAACAACCTGAAATGCACAGCATTCTTAGAAGATGAAAGCATCCCTCATATAGATCCAGGACTGGACAGGCTGTCTGCTCCACACAGTAACAAAGCCTGAAACCAGATTGGCCTGGTGCCTGACACAACACTCAGATCTTCCCCGTGGCTTTTTACTCCCAGGGAGAGAGAGCAAAGGAATCAGCGGGGAGAGCAGTGGAAGTCATGGTTTGACAACATCAAAGAGCAGCTTGGACCTTATCCTCATAGAGAGAAGGAGGTTGCCAGGATCCCATGAGCTGGCTGACTAATAAGTGAAGCGCTGCCAACGCTCCGATTCAGGATGACTTGGGGTGACCCACTGAGTGATGGCCACTGCCAGTGGAAGAAGTTAACAGAGAAAAAGCAGGGAGATAAAGAAAAATAACCAAGCAAATACAGGGATTTGGAATGCACAGGGGCACGGGGGGAGTTGTCTCTTGGATCAGAGCTGTCCGTGTGAGTAGTGAGGTCAACAGTGACTCCCTGAGAAGGCATTTGCAGCTTTCGTCCCGGCTTCTGTCCTCTGACAGAGACACTGGGGTGTGGTGCCATTTGTCTTGTCCAGACTGGTCAGGGCAATGGACCACACTGGGGGAAGGAGGAAAACACACCATTTATAAACCAGGATGGCCAGGATTTGCACTGGGGGCTCGCTGGGGTCAGCCCCTGCTCATTATTCCAGATGACCTGCGGTTCCTTTATGGAGATCAAGTCTCCAGGGGGGATGAGCGACTTGACTTGCAGGGCTGTGAGAAGCAGCAATGACAGCTTGGGACAGCCCAGGGAACCCTGATATGGACAAGGAGAAGGGACAGGCAGTTGGTTTTGGGCGAGAAAAGATTTGGTGACTGCTTTTTTGGGTCAAGAGTTGCTCACAGTGGATAGAAGACATTTTCCAGTTCTCCAAAGTTTGAATAATGCATAAAATGGTTGAACAGTGTTGTAATCTTGAAGTTCATTTTCCAAAATGAGATTTTCAGAGGATTGTGATGAGCAGGGTGGCTCCCAGTCAGCTGCAAACCATTTTTTCCTTCTGTTAGAGGTCAGTGCAGAACCACGGAAAGGTTAAGGCTGGAAAAGACCTCCAAGATCCAACCTTAGAGCAATCACCACCCTGCCAACTCAGCCACAACACTCTGTGCTGTGTCTACTCCTTTTTGAACACTCCCAGGGGTGGTGACTCCACCACTTCCCTGGGGACCCTTTTCCATATGCTCTGTAGCTCCTGAACTTCAACTCCGAACAGCATTGCCAGACCTTGTTTCCTCCAAGAACAGCATTAAAGTCAACACCTAAAAGAGAGGAATTATTTTGGCCACGGCCATACCTGTGGCAGCTGGGTCTTGTCTTTAGCTGGACCAGTGGGTGACCAGGGAAGGGGAGCTGCTTCCAGCTTCCCTGGATTTTTGGCAAATCACCCCCCTGTATTCCCATACCTCAGATTTCTGCCTCGGCTGTTTACACTGTCAGCTCTTCAGAGGGTTTTGTACAGCACCTTCTGCAACAGGACCCCGACCTCTGCTAAAGCCTCTGAACGCCACGGGAACACAAATAGCATGAGAGCATTTATCAAAACTTACAAAGGCAACTCTCTGTGCTTTGATTTAAAGCGTGTAAAACGAGTCCTGGAAAACATTGCTCCAAAGGAGGCGAGGATTCATTAACAGCACGGGTGGTGCTGGGAGCCCTCAGCACCCACTGACTTTCCAGCAGGACTGGCTTTCACCAGGAGGGGTGCAGACAGGCACTGGATGTCACAGGACATTACAGATCTCCTCGCTTTCACTGGGTTTGCTTTTCTGCACAAAAAGAAAAAAAAATCAAAAATTAAGAAGCACAAAATGCTGACACATTTAAAGAGATGAGGATGGAATAGTTTAGCATCCTTGATGCTTGAAGTGCTTATGGCTAAACTTAAATCTTCTGCATATTTGATTATAAAACACCTTCAAAATTGAAATCAATGGATCTCCTCATGGATTGAGAGGCTGCCCACTGGGGTTCAGCTCTGTGCCATGATTTATCCACCACAGGGAGCCACACTGACCTGTGGGGAGGTCAGGTGTCCTCCCAGCTGCTGAGAGCCAAGTGCCAAACCCCATTTGGTCTGAGTTCCTCTGTCAAAGCTACAGAACCATGGAACCACAGAATGGTTTGGGTTCGAAAGGACCTTAAAACTCATCTGCCGTGGGCAGGAACACCTTCTCCCATCCCAGGTTCCTCCAAGCCCTGTCCAAACTGGCCTTGGACACTTCCAAGGCTGAGCCATCATAGCCTCACCTGTGCCAGGGCCCCATCACCCTCACAGGGAAGAATTTCTCCTCAAAATCCCATCAAATCTACCCTCTTTCATCTTAAAGCCAAGCTGGAGTTCACTGTCTCAGCTGGTTCAAATTGCAGGACACAAGAAGGGAGAACGGTTTTCCAGCTTTTAAGCCAGGATAATTTGCTTGCTTTATTTTTATTTTATTTTATTGTAAAAATGGTTTAAATCAATCAAGTCACTCTTCGGAGTTACAGAGCTGCAATAAATCCTGGTCTGTTTGGACTCAATTTCCGATTAATTTTTTTGCCAAGGACCCTAATAAAAATGGATTAATTTAAAGCTATGTGGAGAAAATATATATAGAATTTTACAGCAGCTATTTCTTTAGCTGGACTGTGTTTTTCTTGTATGCATGTTCGAATCATTAGAATGGCAATAAAAAGAACTGGTAATTGCACTGCCTGTAAAAAGTCATTAGACAGGAATGGAAATTTAAAAAACCCCCACAATTAATGGTAGATGGGTCCATGCACACACACACACACACACACACACACACACACACACACACACACACACACACACACGCGCTTGAAAAAGTATTAATATAGAAAATGATATGGGATATGGGCAAGGAAGGGGACTGCTCTGAGGTTTAAATGAATTATCTTCTAGCAGTTTAACTCGCCTCATAAAGTCCTTAAAACTTAAATTCTCACTGAACCATCACCAGACACATCCCTGCAGGAGATTCCTGGGCAAGGAGGAATGTGGGGTGCTTTGGGGTGGAAAACGGGTGCCCCACTCACACATGGAACATCCCACCCTGCAAAACAAACAAACAAACAAACAAACAAACAAAACCAACAAAAAAACCCCAATCCACAGCAGATCCCAAAGGATGGACAGAGGAGGGGATGGATTAGGAGGGGCTGTGCCATTTCTGTAGCCAGACATAAAAACAACCTGCTCAAATTTCTCAAATGGACTTTGTAATAATGATGAATGCCAGGGCTTGACATTTCTTGTCCACAGTCCTGACCACTGCCTCGAAGCAGGGACAGAAAATAAACACTCCTGGCTTGGGACAATCTGTTGTCTGCAGAGACCTGGGAGCATTTCTCCCTGGGAGAATTTATGAACCCCAGTGTGACAGCTCCTGCCCAGACAGGCAAAAATCATCCTTTGGATAATCTGGGAGCAAGCACCTCCTGATCCAGGCTTTTGTAGCCTCAGGGAAACGATTTTTGTGCGGTGATGCTGCAGCAGGATCTTGCTGAGCCTCCTTTGCCGCAGGGAATCGCTGGAATCCTGCAAGGGCAGGAGATGGGAAACCTGGAGCAGCCACCCCTGCCCCGGGAGAGGAAGGTGGGAGTTGAGCTACGGGTCTTGGGAAAGAAGGATCAGTGTCATCCCTGTTTAAACTCTCAGCTTCCACCTCTCCAGAGAGACACGCACAGGAAAGTCAGGGATATCCATTTCAGGGAAGTAGAGATGGGATCCTGTCACCTCCAGGTTACACCACACAGAGGTGGTCTGGCCTGGGCTTAATGAACACGTGGGAAACCAAAAGACAAGACCAGGGGAGAAAATCATCCCTCTTTCACTCAACCATCACAGTGCAAAAGGATTATTCTGTAACTTATGATTTAAAAGCGTTGTCAATCCTGGAGGTCAGTTATTAAATTTTAAAAGGAGCAGCAGCAGATGCTCAAAAGCTGAACATGGGGATCATTTACATGTTCAATTCAAAGAAAATTTAACAAAAAATAATATCACTTCAAGAAAAATAATCGCAAATGAGTGAGATTTTCTTGCCAAATTCATTCAAAGGATATTTTTCCCCCTCCTATCAGCTGCTCTTGTATCCAAGGACAAAGTTCTCTTCCCCTTTTCAAGAAAAGCTTTGGACTGACGTTTGTTTATAATATCTTATTAGAAATTACTAAAATATTTTCAGCCTGAGACCCACGGCATCAACTCATCTTTCCTCACTGAAGCAATAAGCAGCCACTAAGGCTCAACACATTGGGCTTCCTGTTTACATCCCCAGATGGCAAATTCATGTGTGCTCATTCCTCCCGTGGATTAATCTCTCCTTTTCCCACATAATCTGCAAATGAAGCCCAGATGGAAAGAATTAGCTCAAAATCCCCCCTCCTCCTGCCCACCCTCCCAGAAAAAAATGTTGGGAGAGGGGTTTTGGTAGCACTGATTACACTGCAAAATTGTTCAGTGATTCCTTAAGTCTATTGGAATCTCCCAATAGAAATATAGGATTATTCTGCTGGTGTAACACAGCACTCGATATATTATGGTTCCTGTGTTATTCTCTGCTTACAAAACCAGGGATATTAAAAAGAAGCCATTGGAAATGTATGAAACAAGTAGCTCAAGACTCAGAGAGACTAATCCCAGCTCAGTGAATCCAGGGAATTCCCAGCTCCCAGGGAACTGGGAATCCCAACAGCAGTCACGGGATTAAAGCTCTCCAAGCCTCACCAAGCTCAGCTTGGTGCAGATCATCAGCTCTTACACTCTTTATGCATTTTTGAGGGTGGTCTCTTTGGATGGATATGAGGTCACAGTCCGTATTCCTTATTTTTTGAGGGAAATACTTGCCATGAGATGCCTGCAATGCCTTTTGCAGGCAGTGGCTCTGAAAGCCTTGGATTGATGTTCCTTGTGGCACCTTGGCCAGGTGACTGATGTCACACCAGTGTCATCAGCAGTGCCTAATTCCCACTGGAATTTAGGGAATTTTTAGCACTAAAAGCACTGATGGATGCCTTCCTTACACAGTTGGGAAGGGAGGAATTGCAACACGAGCTGTGCCCTAAGAAAATGGAGCAGGAAGGGTCATGTCCAGCCCAAACCTAAGTTCCTGTGCCTCTGAGGTACACCTGTCTTATTAACAATATTTACACCTGCCTTATTAGCATATTCACACCTGTCTTGTTAGCAATACTCACCACTTTCCAGGCTCCAAACACATGCCTGGATCTCTGAAGAAAATGGAAAACGGCCTCAAGCTGTGCCAGTGAAGTTTCAGTTGGATAATAAGAATGATTTCATCACTGAAAGATGACTAAGCAGTGGAACAGGCTTCCCAGGGAAGTGCTGGGGGCACCAGCCCTGAAAATGTTCAAAAAACGAGTAGAAGTGGCACTCGGTGACAGTTTAGTGGGAATGGTGGTATTTATTCAAAGGTTGGACTGGATGATCCTGGAGGTCTTTTCCAACCTTAATGATTCTGTGATTTTATGACCCTTTTCCATCACGCCCAGCTCCAGAGACGTTGTGCTGATCAAAGGCTGGGCATATCCCACAGCAGGAATTTCCTGCAATCCCAATTTCTCATGACCAATTCCTGGTCGTCCCTTTGGGACAAGCTGAACCTCGAGCCGTGCTTCCAGAGAGGCTTTCCCACCTGACAGTGGGCTTTTCCCTGACTCGTGCAAACCATGGGAAAAACTCATCAAAGGGAACGAACCAACAGGCCCAGCCCCACCTTCATCCCGCCCTCCTGAAAGCCAAACCACAGATACGCCTTTTTTTAATCCCCAATTATTAAATTGCTCAAAGGAGTTGCCGGCACTGGGGAGCTCTGAGGCATTTCAGACACGATGCCAACAATTTATTTGAAGCCCTGCGTGCTGCCACATGCCCTGAACTGCTCGTGAACCTTCCCAAATCCCAGGTCATGCAGCAGCAGGGCAGAGTTTGGATCCCAAGCGGGAGGAATCCGCGTGCCAGGGATGGAGCTGAGGGGAATTAAGCCGTGAAGCCACCCAAAAAGGTGGGTTTGGGTTTTGCTCCACCATATTCTTCCTGCAGAAGTCGGTAAATTCCGTGGGGAAATGACTCTTCAATGACCAGGAAAAGCTGGAAGATCAGCATTAATTGTCGTGAGAATGACACCATTTTTAGAAGCTTTTTTGTATGGGTGATTTCGGAGTTATTTGGATTTTTTATTTTATTTTATGAGCATTGTGATAATTAAAAATGTTATTTCTCTGTTTGAGGGGAAGTGGTTGATGTCAAAACAATTTTTTACCTTAAGAAACACCCCACTCTGTGAGGAAACAGAGAAATCCCTGTGGACAATGAAGAAAACAGATCTGAGCTGAAAACAAAATGAAAACTGAAAAGAGAAATGAGAAAGTGAGAATTATCCAAAATATAGACATAAAACAAATATAATAATGATCAGTGACCTTTAATGTTAAAAAAGGAGAAAATAGCTATAAAATTAAAATGTTTGCAAGAAAAGCTGCAATAAAAATATTCATCTCTCCCCCACTAAACATCAAGGTAGGACCCAGTGGAGAGCTCATTATTTCCCATCTACAAATGCTTTAAAAAAAAAGAATAATATTAATTTTAAAAAAGTTACACAACTTTAGCCTGAGCTAATTGTTCAAGGAAACAGAGTTTCCTCCAAGACTGATAAATCCCACAGGCTATTTCAAACAACTGGGCAGTAAATCACAGAGAAGTGCTGGTACATTACACAATGAAACCAAAGTGATTTGCAGAACCCTAAATGTTTCTTCATTACCCTTAATCCTACACCATTAAAGTAACAAGGAACTCTGATAAGGTTTTCAGACAGAGACAAGGCAAGAGGAAAATTATGGGCATTTTTATTTCAGGCATTTTCCCTTAATGCTTTTGGTTTAAAATATAATGAAATATTGTAAATACTTTTATGAGGTTGTAAAAAAAAAAACCAAAAAAACCCTAATGAACCTAAAACTGTGAGCTTTGTTAGAAGTTGAGAGCAGGACTGAGTCATGCTGCTACCCTGGATAAAAAAAAAATAAAATAACAAAAGCCACCAACCAAAAACCAACAGAATATTTTATATCTTAGTATGATTTTTGCATTTAGAACATTTAAAAAATAATAAGCCATTACTGTTCAGTGGCACAGGGAACATATTTAGAATATAGAGAACTAAAAACTCAGGGTTTGTAATCAGTACAAAGAAGTGAAAAAAAGAGTTATTTCCTTAAATCCCAGGTGTCATTAGGACCTCTTGGCACAATATATAACACAAATGTAGGTTACACCCAGCCTCTATCACATATAGACACGTACAGAAGGATTTATAACGCAGGGGATGTGCTGGCAGAGAGATCATCCCCGTTTTTATATGACCTGTGAGGGTGGGGTAGTGGGAATAGACGTTTGCTGTGTTCACTTTGTGCTACAGAATGAATGACAACATTTGCATCCGTATGGAAGCACAGAATCCCAGAATGGGTCGGGTTGGAGAGGACCTTAAAGATCATCCCAGTCCATGGGCAGGGACACCTTCCACCATCCCAGGGTTGTCCAAGCCCCATCCAGCCTGGCTTTGGACACTTCCAGGGATCCAGGGGCAGCCACAGCTGCTCTGGGCACCCTGTGCCAGGGCCTGCCCACCCTCACAGGGAACAATTCCCTCCCAAAATCCCCTCTAGCTCCCCCCTCTGGCAGTTTGAAGGCATTCCCTTTGTCCAGCACTCCATCCCTTGTCCCAAGTCCCTCCCCAGCCTATTTTGTCTCCTGACACATACAGGGGGTGGAGAGAAATTCAGAGCATGACTATACTTTCCTTTTCTGATGAAGCCCCATGGTTCACTTGCTGGTTTATTTGGGGATTGAAGAGCTCTGTGGAGATTTTCACAAGTGTGGATGATTTTCTGCACGGACTCTGCACGGGCAGGGGCTGCCCAGGGAGGTTTGGAGTCCCCAGCCCTGGAGGTGTCCAAGGAAGGCCTGGGTGTGGCACTCAGTGCTCTGGGCTGGGTGAAAAGGTGGGGATCAGTACAAGGGTGGGCTCGATGATCTTGGAGCTCTTCTCCAACCTCGGTGCTCCTGGGATTCTGCGTGGTGATGTCTGAGCATCTCTTCCACATCAGGGGACCTCTGGCCAAGCCCTGTCACTCCTTACCAGCAGCAAAAGCTGCCTGAGCAGACCCTCACCTGTGCAGTTGGTACAAGAGCCCACTCCCCAGCGTTGGGAGAGCTGCAGGAATTCTCCAGGACTGGACTGGAAGGGGCTGTGCTGGTGGAGGGGTGGCTGTGAGTGCGGCTGCTGGACACAGCCATAACTCACTGCTGCTACTGAGCTCGCTGCTATTTATTTACTGAGTTCAGCCAACAGACTCCAAAGTGATTTAGATGTTCCTCCAGATAAAAGCAGCAGAGCAGTCAGGGTTTTTTCACAAATCCAGCATTGCATCAGCAAGGGAAAGGGAGCAGGAGGGAGGGCAGAGAGGGGGAAATGCCTTGGGTGTCAATGGGCACTGCTTGGTCTTTCTGCTGAGCGGTGTCAGCGAAGACCAGGAGGTTTCACTGCTCCTCAGGCATGTCTTTGGTTTGGTTTTAGCACAGAAAACCAGAAAATATGGGCATGAAGGGACAGAGGAGCACACTGCTGCAACGGGGACAGTCCTCCGAGGCGCCAAGTAAAAAGTAATAAATGAGAGCAATCAAAACAAGGGAGGCTCTGGGGAGAGGCCAAAAAACAACCAAACCAATTACTAAAGGGAATAAAAAGATCACTGTCAGAGGTTGACAGGAATTCCTGATATGAGGGATTTAGCAGTAAAGGACAGATTCCTTTTCTTTCTTCTTTTACTTAAAGGCA
Source organism: Nicator chloris (assembly GCA_013400495.1). Classification (NCBI taxonomy): domain Eukaryota; kingdom Metazoa; phylum Chordata; class Aves; order Passeriformes; family Pycnonotidae; genus Nicator; species Nicator chloris. The sequence goes on along the minus strand of WAAE01009722.1, from coordinate 2,919 downwards.
AAATATACGTTCAATCTGATGAGCATTTTTGAACTTTGAACTCTCTGACCTTTAAAGCCTCTGAAATAAAGCCTGGCCAACTCAGAAGAAATGGCAAAACCCAGCAGAGTTGGTCCCTTGGGTGCCTTTGGTCACACACCCGTGGCATCGTTTGGCTGCATCCAGCACCACGGCGGTGGCAGCAGCTCCTGGGGACAGACAGACAGACAGACAGACAGACAGACAGACAGTGGCCAAACTCTGCTCCTGTGCCCCCAGAGCATGGAGGGGCAAAAATCCTCTTGGATTTTTAGAGGATTGTCCTGGCACTCCTGCAGGGGTGATGGAATTAGGCCGGGGAAGGCAGAGTGTGCTTTCCAACAGATACCAAAAAAGTCACATTTTGCCCCGATTTGCAATTTTGGTTCCTCCTCCAGTTTGCCCAAGTGAGGTTACAACACTGAATTAATAACAGAGTGATTTATGCCAAGATCTAAAACACCCAGAGCCCTTTTACATTAGAGAAACCTTTCAATCCTGCCCAGCTGAAAGGAAAGCTGCTCTCAGTCACTCCATAAGCAACTGAGCTCAGAGGAATGGAAATGTCACCCCAGCTGAGCGATTTTCTGGGAGCAAACGAGACCACAGGCAGTGGTTTGGAGTGACGGGATTATTTTCTGAGCAGGGTTGGATCCAGATGTTTCATAAACACATGGAGGCACCTCTGCCTCAGCACCCCCAGAATCATAAATGACAGAGATCATCCTCTAACCTTGGCCAAAGGCTCAGCACAAGGAAAGGGAAGAGAGGAAATCACAGAGAGCAAAGCCCTCACCTCTTCTGCTCTGATCCTGGTGGAGCATTTTTGCACGGAGGAAGGAAATTGTGTCCACAACATCTCCTGAGCTCCGCTGCTCCTCCCTACCTGTCCTGGGGCCTCATACAGTATAAAATAGTGCCATCTACTGATTTATTTTAGCAGCTCCTGGATACTCAGAAAAGCTGATTTTACTGCTTAAAACACACTGATTTTACCTTGAAAGCTGTTTTTTCTATCCCTTCATCATGGTGTTAACTCTCTAACCAGGATGTGCCACTTCAAAGGTACTGTACACTGCAAGGCAGCTGCAAACTCATCCTGAAAGAAATCATCCCAATGTTAACAGGGCATTAAACCTATTGGTGTCAATGGAAAGTCCCTGCTGAAAAGGCAAGGATATTGTGCAGCTGTGGATTTTCCTCTGTGGAACACAGGAGGGTGTCCTGGGGAATGCAAAGAGGGTGAGCTGTCTTCAGCAGTGCTCAAAAGCCACGTCGTTGTTGTGTAGAGATGCAGTGAAATCCCTTGTTCTGGGATTTAAGACAAGAGGAAACACCTGGAAGGAAGGACCAGAGACAGAGAGATGCAGCTTGAGGCAGTCAGGTGAGTGTCTTGTGTAGAGAGGGGAAAAAATCCTTCTTGGGAGCTGCACACCTGCAGAGGGGAGGATGTGACATCTGTCAATTCAGGCATTTTAGAGAAAGTCACCTCACAGAGGAAATATTTCCCTGCTAGCTTAAAAACAGGGGGAAAGGGAGAGTGCTTTCCCTGGTTTGGAGGTCTGTGGCTGGATCTGTCAGCGCTGATATCGTTATTTTCCGATCACACCAAACTCACAGGGGGAAAATGAGACTGGCCCCAAAGATAGAAATACTTGGAATATTTTCACACTGCTCACAACTTATCTACACACAAAAGCCAAACACGGGAGCAAAACAACGTGCAGTGGCAGGCTGGGAGAGCTGGGGGTGTTCAGCCTGGAGAAAGTTCTGGAGAGACCTCAGAGCCCCTTCCAGGGCCTGAAGGGGCTCCAGGAAAGCTGCAGAGGGACTGGGGACAAGGGATGGAGGGACAGGACACAGGGAATGGCTTCCCACTGCCAGAGGGCAGGGCTGGGTGGGATATTGGGAAGGAATTGTTCCCTGAGGGTGGTGAGGTGGCCAGACCACGGGGTGCCCAGAGCAGCTGTGGCTGCCCCTGGATCCCTGGCAGTGCCCAAGGCCAGGCTGGACAGGGCTTGGGACAACCTGGGATCAGTGGAAGGTTTCCCTGCCATGGCAGGGGTGGAATGAGATGAGCTTTAAGGTTCATTCCAACCCAAACCACTCTGTAACTCTGTGATTCCTCATGTCTCAGGCTCCAGACCCCTGCTCCTCCACCCTCCCACCCCTCGAACCCCAGCAGGCTGCGGTTTGTCCAGAAATCCCCGAGGATGCTGCACAGCGAATCCCTGTAACTTTCCATTTGCCAGCCTCCTCCAGGAGGATGTGCCAGCGCTTGATTACAGCCCCTTATCAGATCCCAGCACTGGGATTTTCCCCTCTCCTGTTGTTTTTACGAGCAGGAGAAGTTGTTACAACCTTTATTTTACAAGCCGGCGCTGGCGGCCCGGCCGGGCTGAGCGGGGTCGCTGATTGCCCTGACTTCCCTGCAGGTATAAAGGCTGCTGATTTATGGCAGGGGAAATTCATATTAACCATAAATATCTTAATAAGTGGCCATCTGGGAGAGAGGGCAGGCTTTGGATCCAGCGAGGCCTAATTGCTGTTTAATGGGCAGCATCTCCAGCACTGTGTAAAACAAAGCTTTTGGCAGGGGGGTGTTGCTGAGGTTACAGAGAGAGCTTTTCGTCTGCCAGGGGAAATGTGACTGCTGCTCTCAGCTCAGTCCCGTGGCCCACAGGGGATGATTATCTCGCATTAAACACAGAGTTTCAGGCCCCACCCTCAGCCACATTCAGACATCACCTGGTTTTCCATCAGCACTGCTGAACCTCCAGGCTCTCGTGCCCAAAAAGGACCTCACGTGTCCCAATTTCAGCGTGGGAATGTAAAGCCCCACAAAGGCTGGCTAATTTTGTAACATTTTGTGTCTCCTTCTGATCCCTCAAGTTTGAGCTT
>WAAE01009720.1:1805-16783 GCA_013400495.1 Nicator chloris | reverse complement strand
GATGGCACGGCATCCTGCGAGGACGGCACAGCACCTCCTACAGAGCGAGGACGGCACGGCATCCTGCGAGGACGGCACAGCACCTCCTACAGAGCGAGGACGGCACAGCACCTCCTGCCTAGCGACGATGGCACAGCACCCTGTAAGGACAGCAACCCCTGCATAGCGAGGCCGGCATAGCACCCTGCGAGGACCCAACACAGGCGCCCCCTACAGAGCAATGCCGGCACCGCATCCTGCAAGGAAGACAGATACACCACATCCTGCGAGGAAGACAGATACACCAGCACAGCGCAGCACCCCTGTTAGACATCCTGCACAGCAGACATCTTTAACAGAACTGAATTTTTGCACAACTTCCGCAAGCTTCCCACGCTGCTTATTATAATAAAGAGCTAAATGTTTAATACAGACATCGAGCCAGAGTTTATTCGTAACAATTTCTGCCTCTGGACTAAGGAGATTAGTTATGTTTTTGGTAGGGATGCAGTAATAGCCAGTAATAGCAGCAGCAGCTGCCTGGCTCTCACTAGTTGTACTGTACTTTGTCTGGTCAGTCACACAAGGAGAGGAAAAGTTAAAAGATTCTGTCTTACTCATATTTATATGAGCTTTTATATTTATGTAGATTAGTATTTCTTGAAGGAACTGAAATGAGACTTGCTGAGTCTTAGTTTAGTGACACAGAAGTTGAACTTTAAGCATACATCTAAGTGCATTTTTTGAATTGTGCTTTTTGGATACCTTTATGAATCTGAATGTAATAGGCTCTAAGGCATGGTTACATCACAAGCTGCTAAAGAGCAAATCTGACTGCCCAAATTTAATGTTAATAAGAATCTACGTATTTTTCCATAACAGATTTGAGTCTGCCCTTCTGCCCTGGCCAAGAGCTTTATCTGTATTTTCACTTTATTGCTAGAATGACAGGTAAGAGTTTTTTAAGTACCATCTGATACTGAGAGAGACAACAACAGAGAGAGGGCCCTAGAATGACAGAAATGTCTTTAGTAATTGAGAAATTTGTAAGTTATGTCCAAACTGCTTCTATTCTGAGAAGAAAGCATTAATTGTATGGTAATATTTACCTTTTCATTTCTCACCAGGTGCAGGATCTTGACCTGTTGGGGGTTAGATTTGTTTCTTTTCTCTTCCTGCAGAATTTTTCCCATAAGCTGCTAGGAGACAAACTACTGGTACTGCTACTTAATCCTGGTCATTACCCAGGACAAAGAGGTGGCCCAAAAGTCGTGATGGGGAAGATAATGTGAGTTTTGAGGGGCAGGAAAAGGGGAGGGGCTGGGGGCAGCTGGGCTGGCTCTTCGCTTTTTACTGGCACTGGGCATTTTCGGTCAGAGGATGGGCAGGCTGTCGGTTTTTGGCTGTGAGAGGAGTTTCACTGCCACCACCAATTCCGGGGAAGCTACCATTGCCTGACGGTGTGCTCGGGAATTCTGCGCTCATCTCCCCCGCCCTGTGCTGAGGCTGGGCCGGCCCTGCCCGCCGCCGCCGCTTTCTTCGGCACCGCTCCTTCTTGCTACAGTGTGACCTTGCAACTCCTGTCCTGCCGGGACATCCCGTCACTCCAGCCACCACCGCAGAACTGCTGATTGGTCTCATCCACTAGCTGGGATTTCCCACTGTTCCAACTCTGCTCTCCAGAGAGCACCGAGATCAGACTTTCCCTGGGCTCTGTGAAGCAGAGCCCTCGAGGTTCTTGGTTCTGTTCTGTCGTTAATGCTGTAGTTGTGGTTGTTTGGTTTCGTTTAGTGATGTGATATATATATTTTATATATATATATATATATATACATACACGTGTATATATATACTAGTAAAAGACTGTTATTCCTACCCCTACTATCTCTGCCTGAGAACCATTAATTTTTTTCTAAATTATAATAGTTTGGAAGGAGGGAGTGGGAATTCTCAATGGAGGCCCTGCCCTACCCAGCAGATACATGTCTTTTTCAAACCAAAACATGACCTTACTCAGCCGCATTAAAAAATGTAAGGATTTTACAAAGTACTATATCATCTATATCTTTTGTTCCATGTTAATTAGAGAAATACCTTTAAAATAGTATTTTAAAATAGATAAAATAGTATTTTAACATAGATAAAATTCTGTCCTTTTTGATATGTTCTTAAATGTGAATTTTGAGAGGGAATTTTTCAACAGGCTCAGTTCTGAACTAAGTGCTCAACCAAGAGGTAGTCAAAACTTGGTCTTGCCAATAATGAAATGGGAAGCAATGCATTGTGCAGACTAAATATTGAATATTGCAGCAGCAAGGTGTTGTTGCAGTCTGGTTGTTTGAATTTTTCTTCTAATTGACAAACTCTGCTTGTTATCATTCTGCTGACTTCTTCCACCTACCAATAAATTTGCATCTATGTGTACTTGGAAACCACTGCTGAATTTTTAAAAATCCCATCCTGTGTGCTTAGCCTCCATATTCCTGAGGGGTTTTTTATTTGATTATGGCTTTTTCAGTTGTTTTGGTTTTATGGTTTTTTAAATTTATTTAAATACAGAACCACACATATTCGCTCCATAATGTGCCCGGTGACTGGACTTAGTTCTCATATGCATGTATTGATGAAGGATTAGGGGTGATTCTGCTGATTTCAGCCGAATACTAGTGGGAAGCACATCATGACCAGGAATTGCAGCAAACACATGGCAAATAGGCTGTCAGCCTGTCTCTATGAACAGGGGGTAAAGCCCACTGATTTATTCATACCCTTGTGGTCCTATGCATCTCAGAACCCATGTGAAACTGACCATCTTTCTGAAAAGTTAAACCATGCCATTGCACATTTTTAAGTGCTGTGGAACTACAGCATAGAGGCTTGTGTTAAATCACACAGGACACCAGTAAAAAGCAAAGAACTGAAGCTCTATGTTACAAACTCCAGCTTGTATACTGAAAATCCTGTCAGTTGTGAATTTTTGTCAGTCAAAGTAAAAACATTCAAGGTATCCTTCTTTGGAATTAGAACAGTAGGATTCTTGCAGACTTTTTGATTGCTGACTAAGAAAAGATGCACAGTGCTCAGTAAGTCTGAGCTCTGACCAATTAAGGCTAGGATTTTCTTCTTGCTTCGTGTTTGATCACAGAACAGGTCAATTCAGTAAACTCTCTGACAAAGAAAACCTATTGTGATTCTACTTTGTACTGGAGCCCCCTAAGTGAGTCATATTAGGTCTGTTTCTATTTAAAACTGGAGACTCCAAAGAAAAACAAAGAGCACATGGCTTTTTGCATGAATCAGGAAGGTGAAATTTTCTTTCTCCAGGCCTGAAACAAAATTTTGGTCCATTACACTCTTAGAGATGTAACTTTCTGGTGAGAGGATGGAGGTGTTCAGTGGAGATCCTGTCTGTTGGAGGCTATCAAAAATATTCAGGACTCAGGAGAAGATTATCATTTTGGTGTGTAAGGAAAATGGCTTTCTAAACATTTAGTTTAGGTACTGCTTTGTATCTATGGTAGTACATTGATGCCATAATGGAAGTAAAATGGATAGTCTTTGTATATTAAAGCATGGGGGTTTTGCCCTATTTAATACCTGTCGGACTTCATTCTAATGTCAGATCACCTGTGCATGAAGAACTGTATGAATAGACCATTTCATGCGAGCAAAACACCTGTCACACATTTACATCGTTACCAGCCTGAGCCAAAATCATGCTAGCAATTTGCAGCTGAAATGTTCCATATCCAGTATCCAAGCCACCAAAAAATCCACTTTTCAAAAAATGTTCTTTAAAATACCTAGGATGGTGCTGTTGTGTGTGCTTGGAGGTGGGGGTGGGGTGTGCAATGATGGCATGGTAGCAATCAAAACTGTAGAATTTATTTCAGCCTTTTGAGAAAGTTTTGTGTTACCCAAAGGAGACATACAAAACCAAGTACAATCCTTCCTGTAGATATTGTTCCATCATAATACATGATGAGCTATTACAATCTCCTGTCATTTCACTCCAGGAGAGTTATGGCTCCCATAGTGAGGAGGTAAGACTACAGATGGACGACTGCCTGCAACAAATCTCTTACAAGGCTGTTGCTGTAAATCTCTTGGAGAAGAGTTATTGCCTACAAAAAACTATGCCAAGGGGACCTGCCATTTGTTTTCTTAGGGAAAATGGGAAGAGGGGTATAGAAGGAGGTACTGTTCCATTCTACACTCTTTAATGTTATGCAAGGAATCACTCATCAAGGAAGGTTCAGCTCTTTCTCAGAGGAAGAGAAGAAAGGAGACATGGTTATATTCAAAGTGTTGTAATACTCTGGCTTTTTGCATAGTATTTTGTATGAGAGAGGAATAGAAATCTCTCTCCAGAGGCAGAATTTTTTAGCGTAATTGTAGTAATTGCCAGCTAATGATTGATAGATTGGCACAGGTCTGGACTATTGGTTGTGCTGAATATTTGCAGTGGGCTCAGAAGTCGCATTCAACTCAGGTGCAGGCTTAAGACCAAAGAGTGCTTTACCATGGACATGAACACTCATTCATATACTTAGTGTAGGTGAATAGACACTGATAGAGCTCAAAATATTGTTGCATATCCTGTGTGTGAGTCCTTGAAAGTAGTCTTTTGAGACTTTCAGGCTGAGTTAAGTCTCCACTAGAAAGGTGGATAGAGATACGGGACTGTCAGGGGGTCTGCATAATTCAGCTCCATACTGCAGCTGACAGTATACATACAGCCAATACAGCTGGCAGTGACAGCTAACAAAAGAAGATAATAGGGCCTTCACGTTGAATTTCACTGGATTTTTTCCTTCTGGGATGGGTTCTAAATGTCCCAGCCTCAGTGCTTGGTTGTGCTTTGATTCACTCATATTTACCTTTAAAATTAGGGTGTATAAAAATTAGAAAAGCAATTTCTTTTAATACAATGGCCACCACTCCAATTACAAAAATAAGTACATATATGTGTATAAACAGGCATTGAGATCTATTTGAAATTGACAGTCTCAGCCTGCATGTTTCCTCCGTATACAGACATGCTTGTCTTTAAATTCATAACAAGTACTTTGCTTAGTGAAAGCCTGTAAGTGATGAAAAGAATGTTTGGAAAATATGGTGTTATGTTAGTTTTTCTGGCTTAAAGAAAATTTGAGGACCATCAGAAGTTCTACACATTCCTCAGCTTCTGTTAATAGTGTGTTTCTTTTGGAAAAAAAAAGCACATTGCTTATTTAAGAAAATAATTGCAAGTGGTAGAGCTTGTTTGACTTTGTGGGCCTAGTTGGAGGGTTTCCAGCCTTGTTGGTCCTGGAGACCAGGATGGTACTGTGAATAGTGTATGTTCTCCAGTGGATGTAGGTTCCATCTGCTAAGCAGTATCAGCTGTCAGGCTGCCCATGTCCTTTGAACCAGGCATGTGTTAGTTGATGTAGTCTCATACTACTAGCTCTGGAGTCTAAGGCCACAAAAAATTGGATGGTGTGAAAAAAATCCTTGCCCATCTGCAATAACCACTGTAGCATAAACACCAAAGAAAAAACATTGGCTGACGATGTTCTTGAGAAGAGCAAGTTCTAATAACTTCTTCAAGCAGTTTTTCTTATCAGCACTTTATCTTTGGTTAGCAGGTCTTTGATTATCTGGAAGCTATGGCTCACCTGGAGAATTTACAGAGGTACAGTTGCTTCTGATTGTTCATTCAAACTCAAAGAATTTTACAGGAACACAATCAGGTGATGTTATTTTTAGGTTTATTTTGTTTAGTTTTGGCTACATGTCTTTCATTTGAGAAAATATCCCCCTAAATACTGTAAAAATATCCACCAAGTAAATTGTTTTGTAACATGTAGGCTTTGTCAGGAGGAATTGTATTTCCCTGCCTTTCCCAGAAATATTTACTCAACGGTATTCCAGAATGTTCTTGTTGCTCTTTGCTTCTACCTGATACCATTCTGACTCCAGCCTCTAGACATCTGCACCAGTTTTTCCTGTCATTAATGCCTCTGTTGACAGTTGGTTTAAGTTCCTAAGAGGGAGAATACTTCCAAAATAAAAGCAGAAACAGTCTGCTTGTACGTATTAGTCTGACAAGCCAAACATGTTGTTGTTTCACTTGAAGATACATCACTCTTGAGCAGGTGACACAGAGAAATCTCTCTTTTGATGTGGCATCTTCACGGCTGTGGCAGACAAGCAGAAGTGTTTAACTTCTGCTGCAGGACTAATGAGCATGTGATTAATGACACGGAAGTGAGACATTGGGGTGAAGGGACACAGGCAATAGGCTCAGGAAGTGGAGTAATGTGGAAAGAGTGCTAATAACTGACTGAAGAGGTTTTTGTTATTTGTCCTGTCACTGTCACTGTTATCTCATTGACCAGGTTCCATAAACCCAACCAAGGCAGCTAGCTAGGCATAGACCACAGAGTCCCTGACAGATTCTGGGTACAAAAGTGCAGGTTTATCGAGTTTTATGGCACTGGAAAAATTCTGAGGCAGGATGCACTGTCTGGTATGGACACTTTTATAGCTATTTCTGGTAGGAGGGATTGCAGAAGAGTGAGAAGTGTGTCAATTTGATATTCAAACAGTTTCATGAGAGTTTTCAAGCTGAAAGATGGAAAAAAATTAAATGTGGAAAACTGGTTTTTAGCAGTGATGTGGGAACATCGTATATTTTAGAGAGGTGTCATCTATCCACCAAGTCTATTGACAAAGATGCTTGCAATAGCTCGTTACCAGAAAACCTCGTTTTAGAGGCAGATGAGGAAACCTCTCCCTTCGTATGTCAGATCCTCAGTAGGTAGGGGCCAGCACACATCCCCATTCCAGAAGTTTAGTTGGCTGAGTTAAGTTTAGCTGTCTTCAACTACTTCCCTGTTGTAGAGAAGGCCAGAGGTGAGGGCCTGCCCCTCATCTCCCTTGGAAGATGCTCTGTCCAACCTGATCACTGCTTCTGTCCCTGATCCTGACTAAGACTTGCCATTCTGCATCTCAGCTCCCTGTTGGTCAAGTCCTCACTCACAGGAGCCATAATAAGGCTCCTGGCTACAAGCCCACCTCTCTCACTGCTTCCTAATGTGCTGTGCATTTGAGACAGCTGGAGGGTATGGCCAGTCTGTGCTTGCAAAACAGGAACAGCAAATGAAGGAGAACAGTGAAAGGCAGGAATATTTATGAGTAGATAGAGAAAACACAGGTTCTCAGACAATTCACATGAGACTTTGTACTTTGCATAACAAAACCTCAACAGTGATAAACAGTGTCATGTCACAAAGACAGATTTCAGTAGCTGTTTGTTCTGCAATAGGAAAAAAAACTCATTTTTCTTCTTCTAAAAAGATGAACTCCCCTGCTTTTCTCGTTAATCATCTAATTACTGAGATAATGCAATGCTGTTGAAAGTAGTGCACTGCTGTTCACTTGCTTTTCAAATGAATGCCTCACTCCTTGAACAGTTGGTTCTGTTTGGATTAATGACCAAGGACAGACTCTGGTATAGACCAGACATTGTCGTTCAGGTATCAAAATTAATTTCTGACAGATTTAGGGAAAGATTTCTGCATTACTAAGAAGTTTCGGTTTCAAGGAACTTACATTTTTCAATGAGGAACTGCTTAGCCAAAATATTTCTTAAAACAACAAGAGAACTCAATTGCAATAAAAGTGATGGTAAAATAATAGTCTCAAATAGCTTCAGGTAGGATTGAGAGACCTGTCCTCTTTTTTAGGTGTTATCCCATCACATTTGCCAAACAGGTCAGCCTCAGACTTTGCTAAAATAAATATCTTCCTACTGTAAAGTTTTCTTTCATCAGAGATGCCAATTCCACAAAATCTCCAAAAGGAGATATTCTGATGCTTAGCACTGGTGGCAAGGTACAGGGAAGAGGGGACTTCTTCCACCTCTCTAATGAGTGGATCTACCTTTATCAGGGGTGTAGGCTAACTTATGAAAGAATTGGGAGAGCTGACTGCATTTCATCCTTGTTTAGAGCAAGTCTTCTGTGGTAGTGGATTTGGAATACTGTATTTTCATGTGAAATTTCTTGGACAAATAGATAATCTCCATCTCAGCTAGTAAGCTTGCAGGAGGAAGCATGTTTGGTTTGTAGTGCAGATCTATTCTGTTGTGAGGAGGGTTTGATATATAAGTCATCATGGAAGTCATTAAGCAGGTGTCAAACAGTGTGTTTAACACATTGGTAAAGATGAGGCAGATGAGCTACCCTGACTCTGAGAAGATACTGGTTCCTCTTCTTCTTGTGTTTTCCTTTCCTATATCTCACTGAAACCTCCTGCAGCATTTATTCCGCGAGTTTCTACATGGGCATGAAGTATCAATCATTAGCATTATTTCATTCGATTATGGTTGTTTTTTATTGTTACCATGTCTGTGTCTGTTCTAGTGTGCCTCCTCTGGAGTAGGAAAGTTGTACCCAGTCGTGAGTTGTGGCCTAGTGACTTTTAAAATATTTGAGGGACTACAAATGTTTTAACTGTGCCACTGATGCACAGTCAAATCATCAAATTGTCAAGTTGATTGTCTGTGTCAGGGACAAAGGGTTTTCAAGTCATTAGAATAAGGAAGATGGAGATGGCAAGCCTAGATTCTGTTGCAGTCTGCCCTTGCTAAGATTTTATTGATTAATTGCAGACTTTATTAATTAGTAACACATCCTTTAAGCAGTGTAGCTTTTTGCCTTTTTGTTATTTCAACTATAGTTTTCTATGCATTTGCCACCTGCTTTACAAAAGCTTGAAGAGCAATTTTGCTAAAGCACTGAAAAATGTGGCACATAGCAATAAGTTTCTACTTATCTAGCTTAGGAATGCTTCCAGGACAGGTATATAGAAGCAAATGTTTTAACCCATGTTATTTTGCTCTCAAATCACATTTCTAAACACCACACAATTTGCTGTTTCCCTTTGTAACAGCAGGTACAGCAACCTTTATCCTAAATGCTTTGTCTCCTCCTAGAACCTGTGCACAAGACACAGGACAATGAAAATAAGGTGAGAAGATTTTGGGCAGAGACAAGTACATACATTTTCACTCCATGATGATTTTCACTGATTCGGATGATATCCTTTTTATGTATGGCTCAATTCACAACCATCTGACATTTTAGGAAATTGCAAAATCTCATTGAATCACTGTGTGGCTGACACACTTTAAAGATGGAGAGTGCTGATTGCTCTCCAGTAAGCCAAAGGACTGTGGACGAACATCAGTGTCTGCTGCCTTTCTCTCTCCCCATTCTGTGCTTCTGTGCAGCCAATAGCTGAATCTACTCATTGAGCTCTCTGAAGACAAAATCCAGAGGCAGCAGAAGTTCCAGCATATGCTGATGAATGAACTGCATTTATACATGCTGGCTTGGTCACCCATCTCATGCACTGCTGCGCTGCACACACTCTTCCTTTTATGCTCTGAGCGTGCAGGCAGTGTGCCTGGGTGAACCACGGTGCCGGTGGAGTTAAGACAGTGCCCACCCGCCAGCAGCTGTGTGAGCCAGGCCTTTCTCAGCCTGTTCGTAAACTGCAGGTTCATTTTCGTCGTCAGTAGGTGGCAGAATTTGCGTTGTCAAACCACGCAGGATATTTTTTTTTTTCGATGCTTGCAAACTTCTTAGGCTCTGTTCTTGTAAATCAGTTTCTAAGTCCTGGTAGAGGGAGCCGTGTGAAGGAACAAGCAGGACTCCTCTCAGGGACGTGATCTGTCCTGCAGCTGATGCATCTCTGGCATTTATGCTGGATTCAAGACATGGGCAAATTTGACACATTCTCCTGTTAATGCAGTCTTTCAGGCTTTGATTTGCCAGACTCAATGGAAGTTTAAGTCTGATTCCAAAGGATTTTGTATTTGCTGAATAATATTTGTTCTTTTTATCAATAGGAATCTTCCTATGAAGACATATTATGTAGGGGTTTTGGTTAACACTAGTGGAAATCAAAGCTCGACTACATGACAAGGGATCATAAGGGATATATTTTTTGAGCTAAGCTAAAACATTTGGAATATTCAGGTTTGGTGAACTTTTTAAACTGTAACATCTTTCTGTCAATGTGCTTTCAGTTGGTTTGAATCTTTAGGTCACAAAGGAGAGTATATTTGAATAATGTTTCTTATTCCAGGCACCCTTCTGGTAAATGAAGAATGTCCAGGGAATATGTTAACAAGACTGTGATTTTACAGAGAAAATTTATACTTAGAAAACTGCAGAATATGAAGCAGCTCCAGATCAAATCAGTTTCTAGTTTGATAAATTAATGTTCAAGTTGCTGTATCTTCTGTGCTTGACCATAGCATGGGTTGGTCAGAAGAAGGAGCAAGTGGTAAGAAACAGATCTCTGGAATAAGACTGCTGTTTCCTACCGTGGTAGGTCTGGAAATACTGAAATGTCTGAAGGAAGGGTAAATAACTTCTCTGCATTAGGGCTTTCATGCAGCATAGAGAAAAAAACACTCCTGCCATTTTCTTTAATCCTGTAATTGGCATATTTTGTTGTCCTACATACTTTGGAGACAGAGTCTTGCATAGTTCTCCAAACAGAATGAAACAGGAAGGAGCAAAATTCACCCATTCACTGAAGTTTCTGCTTGACCACAAGGAAGTATAACATTGTAATACATGGATCTATATAATATTCCAGTATATAGATCTATGAAGGAATGTCTGCTTCCCCTTGCAGTTTTTTTCCAAATATGAAGATATCAAATTAGTAGCAGCATTTGAGGAGAACTTGCTGGTATGAAAACTCTTTTCAAATGTTCTCGGAGGTGAATGAGGTTTCAAGACTTTGAAACAAAATTGTTGGATTCTGGAGGGGAATTCAACTGCAACNAAAAGAGAGTGTACGGATAGAAACCCCCCCCCCCCCCCCCCCCCCCCTTTATTTTTTTTTAGTTACACAGGCTTCATAATCTGCTGCTCCATGTTCCCAGATCTCGGTGTCTTCAGACTTGAAACCTGATTCCAACTCAGTGTCTTATGCCCACAGAAAATTATTCTGCATGCACAACTCAATGCTCTTAACTTTCATCAGCTGTATTCCCCTTAGCTAAGAGTATTAAAGGCCCCGAAGGAAAATGGTTTGCTGTGGTGATTCAAGTGGTTTTTGTATTTGCTTCCTGCTTCCTTTGGGTCTTTGTACTCAAATGTGTTGTTACCATTCTTCTCTGAGTTTTTTCTAATTTGCCATAGCAAGAAAAAAGGGGATTTCTTATATATGAAAGTATATTACTGAGGTATTTAATGCCTTCATTGCTGCAGTCTTCAACAGCAAGATCACTTATTCTTGGGGGAGTGCTCACTGAGTCACTTTCAATCATTTAACAGCAGTTCTGGCTAACCTGGGAGGTGACTGGAAGCTACCCAGTGTGATGCCCCTCTACAAGAAAGGCAGGAAGGATGATCCTGGGAACTTCTGGCCTGGCAGCCTGACCTCAGTGCCAGGGATGACTGTGGAGCAGTGACAGCACTCATCTTGACATGGCAATCAACTTCTGTGCCATCATGTGACATGCACAGAACAAGCAGGTGATGAGGCCCAGCCAGCAGAGGTTTAGGGAAGTCAGGTCCTGCTTGACCAACCTGAGCATCTTCTGCAACAGGGTGATCCACTTAGTGGAGACCGGAGTGTGAATGTTTTTCACTTGGTGTTAGTAAAGCCTTTGACACTGTCTGAATTCTGGACAAGCTGTCTGCTCATAGCTTGGACAAGTGCACAGTTTTCTGCATTGAAAACTGACTGGATGGCCAAGCCATGGTGGTAAATGGAGGTAAATCTAGTTGGTAGCCAGTCACATGTAACAAGGAGTATGATGAGAGGAAATCACATCAAGTTGCACCAGAGGATGTTTAGATCTGATATTAGGGAAATTTTCTTCACAGAAAGGGTTGTGAAGCATTGGAACAGACTGCCCAGGACAGTAATTGTGTCTCCATCCCTGGAGATATTAAAAAGGATATTTAGAATGGAGTGCTTAGGGGCATGGTTTAGTGGTGGACTTAGCAGTGTTGGGTTTATAGTTCATGATCATAAGGGTCTTTTCCAAATTAAATGCTCCTAACATTCATAGAAGTGTCATCTTTGATATAAATAAGGAAAATTCATATGAAAACTTAACTTTGTCCCTCCTTCAAATTCAAAACATGTAGCACAAGATGAAATCCAAACTCTAGTCACATCTGACGCCAGCTTTTCTTGGCTTCAATAGCTGATGCTTGCATTGTGTCCCTACAGTCAGATTGTCACTTGTTTTAATCAAGGAGCATAAGGCAAAGCTCCTTGTATTATGTTCCTAGCCATCACTTGAAGGGAAGGGATGAAGGAAGGGATGGAGGGAGGGAGGGAGGAAGGGATGGAAGGAAGGAAGGAAGGAAGGAAGGAAGGAAGGAAGGAAGGAAGGAAGGAAGGAACCTTACTGTCGTATAGAAAGTTTGCTTTTCTGTCCATTGACATAGGCAAGAATCTTTGTGCTTCAAGTCATTTTGTGATTGTTCCTCTCATTAGGAATCAGGAACAGCCTCTCCCTCTACATTTGAATTGGGAAAAAGGTTTATTTTTGGCTGTGACATATATGGAAACTGCTGGAGAGAATTTGACTGGAATACTGGAGGAGTCAATTGTTCCATTTCTACTGGCTAGGGGAATACCTGCCTTTTGTAAACATTGTCACTTAATATGAGAAAATACTTCAAGTGTCATTTCAGTATTTAAATTTTATGATTTTTCTCATTAAGATGGAAGGGTAGCGTAAAACATTGTGGTCAATGTATATGCACAGGTTGTAAAAATATTATTTACCTTCATTCATAATTTGCAGTGACGTGGCTGTCTTGCTATTTTGTATATTCAAAGACCTGATTTGCCATACAACTCCAGTAACAGTGTATCTAATTTAGTATAAAAGAGTAAGCTCACAGCCCTGGGACTCAGCTGTTTCTCACTGTCTAGCCTTAGAAGTCAGACCTGTTCTGTGTTTGAAGAAGACAGCAGCTATTTCTTTATGCATACAAAATTCTGCTCTGAAATAGAAAGTATTTTTAGTATCCAGCATTTGGATGTCAGCAGAAATGTTACTAACTACAGTATTAAAAATAGTTTTTCACGGCAAAGTTAATATCCCAATATTATATCTGTTGTTGCAGAACAGGAGGCTTTTCAGCGTAGAATAGAGTGACACACAACTTTGTTTTTTTGATTGATGCATTTTACCATATTTCAGAACTTTTGATGACTTCTCAGAGGTCAAAAATTACCACCCACAAGTTTTTGGGTTTTTTGCTCTCCACAAGTTGTGACTTTACTTCTAACAAGTAATGAAATAGCTACAGGAGAAGGTCTTCCCACTATACATTCCTTCAGACCTGGCTTAGTAGCACAGCTCAGTCTCAGACCTTGGTGGATGGAAGGCTGTGATCTAGCAAAGCGCTTTACACAGGTAGTTATTTTCAACCATGTGCTTGAATGCCTGGCTGAATGATGATGAACTTCAAGCACATGTGTAATGTTAACTGTCTGCTTAGTGCACTATTAACATGGTGCTTCAAGGAACAGCCAAAAGGCCTGAGGTTTCTCTTCAGGCTTCTTAGCCCAGTGGCTGTTTTTAGTTGGAACATCTTATCAAATAAATAATCTCAGAATATATGAACAGTGTTTCCACCTTTTGGGACATTTTGAGTATTAGTGAAAAAGGTTACTCTAGCTTCCCTTCTCTGAGGAGGGGATTTATCTTTGGAAGTTCTGTATTGCAGTACCACTAAACTTTTTGTCAGAACTGCTGCTTCCTGCTAGTTGCCATTATTTTATCTGAAAATAATGACAGGACTTGCAGAGCAGTTCAGTACATGTGGTTTTACAGCACTGCAAATATTCAGTAGCAATGCATATTGGTGTAGCTCTTACAGACAGGACTGATGGCTCTGTCTTCTGTCCAGTCAGCAAAATTGCATTGCCTTTCCTCTCTTTCCTGTATTTTGCAATGCTTTTGCAAGTCAGCACATAGAAAGCCTTTGCATGTGTTTAGTTAAGTGAGCAGTGCTCAATGGGCAAGCTTGCATGAGGTTAGTGATGAAGAGAATCTTCTCCTGTCCAAGCAGTCTTCTTATCTGCAGTGGTGGCATTGCTGAGCTACAGGCTAAAGCATGTAAACAGATTACAGAGTGCTAAAGAAAGGAGACATGCATGCAAGGCATTAAAGCAGGAGAAAGCAGCACTCCCTACCCTGTATGAGAGGTGTAAGTGGGTCAAGAAAGTGGGTATTTTAAACCAGTGACGGATCTGCCCTTTTTCAAAGACGGACCACAGCATTTCTCTCTTCCCTGTCCTGTTCTGTAAGAACAGAGGAAGGGACATATTTGATCAGACACTTATGTTGTCAACATAAGCCAAAACACAGAGTTGAGGGAGAAGTTTAAGAACAAGCAAGGATGTACTAACACCTTTAAATACTCCCCCAGATTCTAAGAGAACTTGACGTGGCCATTGGGATTTTTCTCCTACAAATCTTTAACTATTCTGTGTTTCCTCCGTGGCCTAAGTTATTTCTATTGCTAGACAGAGTCAGCTTACATTTTTTGTTTCATCCCACCAGAGAAGAAAAAGATGAAGTTATGACTATCTGTGATTTAAGGAAAGACAGGAGACTGTTCTTGGGACTGAACACACACACACACATACACACACAGACACCACATACGCTCCTTCAAATTGGTGTATGCTCTGTGCAGGTGCTGAGAAAGGACTTTCTGAAGCAAATACCTTTGTTTTGAAAGCAAAAGTACTGACCCTAATTGGAGAAAAAGAAAACACCTAAAAACTTAAAACTACAAGGCAGACAAGTAGAATGAACATTTTTGAAGTGTCATAATATTGGAAGCAAATTAATTTTTCTATATTTGAAAATGGAAATACAGAGTATTTGTGAAGGCTTACCATTAGATGACAAATGCAGTAAAAGAAGCTTCTTAGAATATAATAGAGAAAGA
>WAAE01009719.1:0-14258 GCA_013400495.1 Nicator chloris | reverse complement strand
AAAAAAAAAAATTTTTTTTGAAATATAATGTCAAAATACCCCATTTGTATTTATTCCATTATTCCAGGTAAATGCAGACCACGACGTAGTCTGAATGATTTATAGTGTGGCTTCAGAGGCTGTGGCTGTAGTTTAAACCTGTGTTTAAACTACTCACTAAACATATCTTCTATGTCTATTTCTGACAAAATTTCGAGTTGTCTGAGTTTCACCTACAATAAGTTAAAATCAAGCTGCAATAAGTGGCTACCCACCTAACTCATTTTCATATACTTCCAGCTTCTTAACACCTAAATATTCTATTAAATGACATTATTATTTAAGAATGTTCTGAGAGATGAAAAAAGTTTGGCCACTTCAAACTTTTATACCAGGAAATACGTGTTTATTGTGTCAATAAAATAATGTATATCCTTTACTATATAACGAAAATGTAATGACAAAAAGTGTGGAGACCATATCACTATCATTTGGAAAGCTTTTGCTATTTATTTTTTCTCATGGAATTTTCTAAAAATTTGTCATTGTTTATGTTCCACTTTGCTTTTTCTCTTTGAATTAGACATCAAACTGAGAGGCATTGAGGCAAAAGAGGAAATCCTTTCTTTTCTTTTGCTTTTTTGTGTAAGAAAAAATTACACTTTAAAACATAAAATTACCTGAGTAGTTCCCTTCTTCTAGATTAAAAAAACAAATTGTTACTGTAAAGTCTATTTTGATAATATGTGGAATAAATAATTTGCTTTGTTTGGCTATTAAGTATTTTGATGATGGGGAAAATAATTTAAGAAGGTATGTGTTATCTAAAATACCAGAGTATTTTGAAAAAAAATAAAACAAACTAAACTTTTTTTTAAAGTTAGAGTTTTTAAAGTTTTAAACTTTTTTAAAAAGTTTTTTTAATTGTTTAGAGCTTACTAGTGCTCATATCTTATTCCCTATTGGAATGCATTTTGGGGGTAAAAAAGCATATCTGTACTTGTACCCCAGAGTGGAGTTAGGAATGTGTCAAGAAGTAAGAAAACATGAGCATTAATAAGCATACAACACAATTTAACAGTTCATAAAACAGTAAAATTTAATCCAAGGCTGAGAGATTTATTAAATCTCACTTAGCAAAATGGTTTTGTGGGATGTGTTACAAGTGAGAATTAAGTGAAATGATTTCAGGGACAATAGATTTTATTAGCTGAGGAGGGGAGGAACTAGTTTTGCAAGCCATTTCTTCTTAATTTCATTCACTTGTTATAATTGCCTTGGGTGTGGGAGAGCTTTCTGTGAATAGTAGTAGTATGATTGGTCTCTGGAATCTGTGTGCATAATGCTGCATTTGTCAGGCATCATCTAACTGAAATGTCTTTTGTTGATGTGTTTGTGCAGAACTTCTTCTAATGATTGTTAAAAATATTTAAATCTAAAACAACTTAAGCGTCTATCAGTAAGATAAAATGACTCCTATTAGGTTTTACAGGCTTTTTTGTTTGTTTTGTAATATTTTTCATATGCCATGCTTGGTTTCTGTGTTCTTAAGCCCACCAGGGAAAGATAAAGAAAAATTTCTTTCTTCAACATTAATCTCTTGCTCTGGACCTTCTTGAAGAATCTCTGTTGGGCAGATTTGAAAGTAGAATTTGGAGGCATCTGATCAAGAATATGTAGTTAATTAAGTAGAGTGATGTTAGCATCATTGACACCACGTTATATGAGAATTTGGGGGAAGAGTTCTTATGTTACTAGTTGCTCTGTTTTGTAGGTTAAAATCTTGTTGTCCTAACAAAATTTGAGATCTAGTCTTTAGAATTTTCTGATAAAGAATTAGCAGAATCTATAATAAAGAAACTACAGCTTTTTATAAGTAAAAATATCCTTAACTGATTTTTATATATAACCTATCATTGTTTCTGTAGTTTACATCTAGTAATTTTTAAATTCAACTTTTTAATTTTTTATCAAACAGGACAAAGTTTAAGGAAGGTAATAGTGCCAGTAATGAGGCCTCTCCTGCACTGTAGGTGGTTTTTGCTTCTCGACTTCTAAGTGTCGTCAAACTTTTTGCACATCAGAAGAAAGTTAGCAGAGGCAGCTACTATAAAAAAGTCAGTCTTCAAAGGAAAATAATGATAATAAAAAAAACCCACCTTGGACAGAGACCTATTTCTGTGCTTACAATGGAAATAACCTAAAATATAAGAGTGATATGGGGGAAAAATGAAAAGCAGGTGGTAGAACAAAAAATGGAAGAGTTTTGTTTGTTTAAGAAATATGCTGTTTATTCAGGATTTTCTAACAAATATGTATTGTGTGTTGAATTGTCAGTAAATATAAAAGAGTAAGTAATTATCAAAGGATAAGTACTGCTTCATAGGCTAAGGTAATTGATTATAGGATATTTTTGATGGTTTTGAAATGAGTAAGTAGTCCACTGTAAATCCTTACTGTGCAGTGATGCCTAAGTAATGTTCCTTTTCCCTAAAGTGGTTATGCTGAGGAGGGAAGAGATGTGATTAAGCTGTCCTGTTCATTGTACCTCCAGTATCTTCTAAGAGCTCAGGCTCTTAGATTAAAGAACAGCTGCTGTTCTTACTCTCCACACTGTACTATGTTGTTTCTCTTCTTCATAAACCCGACTACGAATAGACTGGATATATTGGGAGTTGGAAAAAACCCCAAATCCAACGACCTGACTTTTCATTCAGTGTTCTATCCCGGACATTTCTCTTGCGTAAGACATAAAGCACAATTTGTAAAGGCCAACGGAAAATTCCTTCCTTATGGAGCATGCTCTGCCTTGTGTACTTACACTCCTTTTTCCAATGGGAATGCAGCATTCCCACTAAAGTCTTGGGAGGCCAAGTGCCATAAATACAAGCTTAGCAAGAAAAGCTTGTTGCACTATGAAATAAGCATGTTAGTACTTAAACCACTGACTACAGTCAGTCTGAATTGTTTGTTTCAGATGATACTATATCTGAAATCCAGTCAGTAACAAATCGTTTATTGTATATGATGAAATAAGATTAACAATGGATTAATGACTTTATATGAATCGCTTTTAATGTGTTCACACCTTTTCGAGGACTATGTCAATAAAATGTGAAAGTGTTCTTTCACTTCTATGCATTTATTGAATACTTTTCTCATGGTCACCTAGGAAACAAATGCACATATTCGTGAGCATTTTCAGGTTAATTTCATTCTTAATGCAGCTAAGGAAGTCCGACATGAAAGAACTTAAGAAACATTTTAATTAATGCACAAACTTTTTCAGAATACACTAGTGACCATCAGACACTAAGCAAAACCCTATGAACAGTTTGACCTTTTAAATGTACTTGGATTTATCTCACAAGAATAAAAGTTTACTGGCTAAAGATAGGAAGACAAGGATAGTCTTGAAGAGAATAATGAGCTGCATATGAAAATTATAAGCTATTCCACTTACTGTAGTAGTATTATTCAGATAATATGCAGGTAAAGATAGCACAAGAACTAAAATGTAATGAAGTATATGCATACTTTACTAATCATCAGAATAAGCTTGGCTCATGCTATGCATTAAAAGAACTGTACAATGTCTTCCATTGAAATTTTTAATGAGCCAATTCAGTTTAATGCAAAACTGATTAGAGAATAAAAATACCATGTATCAAGGTTAATTTTTGACTTCTGTTTTAGTTTGAATAGGACATTTTCTTCTAGAATATTTAAATAACTGTTTAGACTTTTTTAAATAATTTTAGCACCATATTTGCCTTTGCATCAAAATCTAGATATGCTTAATTTATAATCTGGTTGTAACTTTATATTAATGACAGTAGTAACTGGTGGAGGCAAATTCAGATTTATCCATCTGATAGGACAGGGCTTGTCAACTGAGTTATGGATATGACACTGTTGCATTTTCTTCCTCATTTACTTCATTTTTGATGAATAGATTTTGACAACATTTTCAGAATCATAGAATCTTATAATAGGATGTTATAGGATGTATAGGATGAATAGAATGTTAAGGGGTTGGAATAAACCTCAAAGATCATCTAATCCCAAACCTGCCTGCCATGGACCAGGTTGCTCAGAGATCCATTCAAACCAAGGCTTGAAAACTCTCAGCAGTAGGAACATCCACAACATCTCTGAGCAACCTGTTCCAGTGCCTCACAACATATATCTGCTGGAGCTTATCATGTGCTTTTGACATCTTTGGGTGTTTTTGTCATTTTACAGAGTTCCACTTCAGTGGCTTATAGAATTTGTCAGAAAGCTATGTTGCTCTGCATCTGGCATGATGTCCGTTTGATTCCTTCTGACGAGTCTTAACAGTTCTGCTTCCAAATTTGCATCCAATTAATCAGTTGGTGCTGGTTTTGAATTTCTGATTGCTTCTTTGTGGGATATTTTTGCTAAAGTCTCAGAGCAATTTCAATTTTCCTTCATTGGTGTAAGAACTACAGTTTTAGAATTTAAACTGATTTAAAAACCAGTTTGCATTTCTGAGCCAGATTTATGTGTTGTACTTATTGTGTAGTTTATTTAAAAAGCTGTTGTCTAGACTTCAACTACTGCCAAGTCTTGCTTCTGGAATATTAAACTTTGGGTGACGCTTACTCAGCATGTCATTCCAACTTTTTGGTGTTTCATTGCCTCCTTGTCAAATATCAGCTTGCCTTAAAAGCACTTTAATGACTTGAAGATAATGAACAATTTGGCAACAAAAATATTTTCTGACTGATTTGGAGCCCCTGCATAAACTGCTTGGAGCCTGAGATCATTGAAACCTCTTATACTGGCTGTTTTAAAATTAGGATTTATTTCTGTTTTAATTCTGAAATCTCTCCTTGGGAGAGCCATTTAAACGGGAGCATATATTTTTCTCTTTTACAGTAGCTTATGGACTATAATGGTAGAATATTTTTGCATTTTTATGTTTAGTTTTATTGTAAAGAGCCTTCAGGATGCCTTTGCATGAAAGGCACTATATAAGCTCATTTTGTATTCCATTGTGTTGTATTGTGACAAGTGCAATAATCGCCAGGTTTCCTATCCATTAAAGAACTAATTTCACAGCTCACTAATTGCATGAATGAGAAGGGGAAATAGGTCCTTTTTCTCTAAGGTATGCTGAGCAGATGGCCTAGTACTCATTTCCACCAGCTGAACCTAAGGTCCTCTCGTGCTTTTGGTTCCAAGGCTTATCAGGCCTCTGTTTATCAAGGAGAACAGGAGAGAGAGATCACTTTCTTGTACAGCATGACGGTGTGTACTGAGAGGTTGTCTCTGTCCTTTGCTAATACCATGTTAGCAAACACTGCATCTAAGTCTATTTAGTTGGGATGGGGCATGAAAACTATTAAAATTAATGTGCATTTTGATGTAATTCTAATCTAACTCTGATTTATTGAAGATATTGAAGATACTGATTAGTTCTGCTGTAGAGATTTGAACTGATGCACATTAAAAATTATTAATGAATCAATTGAGTACTGTTGGGATGGAATCTTGTCTGTAATTTCAAAACAGAAAACATTACTTCTTGAACCTGTACACTTTCCTTTATAGCTAAGGTTTTTGTCAACTTGTTTCCTTTTTTCTTTAGAATTAGTCATGAAAATAACCAACTTGAATCAAACATGCACACAGTGATTTATATAGCTCCCTAACATACTGCTTTTTAAAGTAACATGAGTCATATGATGCCACTGTACTCCCATGATCCTGAAAAGTAGCTATTGGAGCCCTTTTTACAGCATTAAAAAGAGAAAAGCTGAGACTGACTGAAGATCCTGACATAACTCATGTATGGCTTGGCAATGAGGCTACATTTTACAGCGCTGCACACGCAACTGGACCATTTTTTCCCTTTAGCAGAACGAGCAGTGCTGGCTCGTTGTTTCCTTCTCTGCCTGCTGGCCTGTGTCGTGTGCTTGCTTTGTGCTGACGGTGCTGGTGTGGCTGTCGTTGCAGACGGACGCGGCGCTGATGTACGACGCGGTCCATGTGGTGTCGGTGGCCGTCCAGCAGTTCCCACAGATGACAGTCAGTTCGCTGCAGTGCAACCGCCACAAACCCTGGCGCTTTGGCACCCGCTTCATGAGTCTCATCAAGGAGGTGAGTCGCTAACAAAGGGTCCTGCCCCCCGCTTTCTTTTCTCCCAGTTCCCATTTCCTTTTGCTTTAACTCCGTTTGGTTCCTGCCTTTTTTATTTTTTCTTTTTTGCCTTTTTTTTCTTTTTCAGTAGGTGGTCATCTCTCATCTTGTTATGTGTAAGGAGTTTAAAAAGCAAGGCAGTGTTTTTATTTGAAAGTGGGTTTTCCTGATATATTACTTGGAACAAAAGTATATGGAAAGGTGAAATAACTGCATTCTAAATAAAACTCATGTTTGTAGATAATTTGGTTTGTGTGGAGCATTTGTGGCGTAAAAACACCGAACTCCTGAAACTCTAAACCATAGAGTGATTATGAGAAATTCAGCAACTAAATAAATACTGGCATAAATTTAAAGGGGCCAGGAATTAATTTTACTTCCTGGTTTAAATTAATTTTTTTTTCTTCATTTTCTACAGTGAATTACTCTATGTTGCCTTGATTTCCCAAGGTGCTGTTAGATGTTGATAGATAGTGATAGTAAAGCTAGGAGATTTAAGGTGCTAAAAATGAACACTGTAGACTATTCAAATCTCTCATACTGTAACTCCTAATACGGTGTTTCTCAATCTAGATGTGCAAAATAGTATGATGAGGAGAATTATTTGCAAAGGAATGTATTTTTTTCAATATTAGATCCTTCTAGGATGATACTTTTATTTCCCACATTTCCTCTCTTACTTTGTATAGTTTCAGAACTAGGGTAGATTTTAAGTTATAAAAAAAATGAGGCTATTGCACTTTAATAAAAGTGAGGAACAAGCTGAGGAAGGCTGGCTCACTGACCTCAATTTTTGCTGTCTGAGTGTAGTTTCAGGGGAATCAGCATCTTGCGAAAGTAAGCCTTTATCTGAATGAAATTTCCTGAGAAAAAACTTAACATTCTAGCATTAATGAAACAGATTGAAGCTTGGGGACAGGGGAGGGGAAGGTATGTAGGGAAACAGAAAGGGAAATGCATGCATGAATGATGGAGGAATGAAAACAAAACAGCCTTTTATCTTGTTCAGTAGAAGAGTCTATTGCCTGACTTGGAAAGTTTAAAAAAAAAATCTATGAAGACTGAAAGAAAGTTTGATTTCATTAGCAAAATATAAATACAAAATATTTAAAAACAAAAATCAGCCACAAGGTAAATTATTTACATAAAATTAATAATTAATGATCCCGTTTTGGCAGGAGTAGTTTGTCCTTTCTGGGGAAAAAAAAGGAGGAGGTGTTTATTTCTAGAAATTGTTTTTTCTTTCTCCATAGGCCCACTGGGAAGGCCTCACAGGCAGGATAACTTTCAACAAAACTAATGGCTTAAGGACAGATTTTGATTTGGATGTCATCAGCCTCAAGGAAGAAGGTCTTGAAAAGGTGTGTAAGACATTTGCCTCCAAGGAGGTGGGAAACAAAATAAAATCAAACTCACCCCCTAAAAACATTTACAGTAGTATTTCACGTGTTACATAAAACAGTGTACCTGCTCTCAACTCAGTATCTCTATAAGTGGTACAAAAAAGTTAAGAATTGGTATCTTAACTGGTGGAGTGAGAGACCAAAGAATTGGGAAATGCTCTTTCCATGTAGCTTAATGTTGTCTGTATTTGAGCTTTAGAGCTCAGGGAGCATGTACAGACATTTGGCCTGCCTATGTGACACCATCATGATCTGAAATGAGATCATCTTCCCTCCAGCCTGCTTACCATGAAGAGGCAATTGCAGGAAGCTACAGTGTCTCACATTGTTGTGATCAGCAGGCAAAGGTTTTGCAACTGGCATCTGCCTTGTAGTTTGCATTTAGATGTCTGGTGTTCAATGTTCTGTAAGAACTGTGTTATCCTCCATCTTCAGATAAATTTCTATCAGCTGTTGCACCGAGGTGATAATGGCGGGCACAAATAAAAACAGAAATGAAGGGAAGGGACCATACTGCAGAGTTGCATTTCCTTTCTTCTGTAAATCACTGAATGGAGAAGCTAGCATAAACAACATATTTTCCCAAAACTTTGCCTCACAAGACTAGCTTTGGAATATTAATTTTCTCTTACTGGGAAGATTTGTACTGAGCAAGAAATCATGAACTTGTCTTGAAACACTTACACAGGTAATGACATTTTTGTTGTCCAGTGGAAAACCTATGATTCAAGAACTGAACTATATTTTAAAATGTTCAGCGCTACACTGACAGTACATTTCTCCTATGAAGTTTCCCATGAAGTGAGCTCTGGCAACTTAGTGGGGCAAAAGAGTATATAGCAATGATTAGACTTGAAAATAAATTAATATTCTGTACAAGCAGAACAGGTGCAGTGCAACCTGTCTTTCTTACTGGAAAGAGAAATGGAAGAATTGGTGTCATGGTAATAGCTAAATAAATTAGTAGTGCTGGAGAGTTTGCATGTAAGTGACAACTGCTGAAAATGAGGAAAGGCTAAATCTTTTAAATCTACAAATCTTTGTAATTTAGAATGGTTTTAAGAACATTAGGTGGCATTTGGGAACCACAAAGCAACATAAGATTTCTGGAAAATAAAATCTCAGTTGACAATACACTAGGAGATATATATACATCAGCAAAAATATAGACCTAAAGCAAAAGGTCTTCAGAGAAATATGGAAGACAATAAAATTCAACAGGAAATACAATAGCACTCTGAAACACATAATAGAAAAAAGACACTTGGGAAACAGTTATATTGAAAGTTAAGTAAGAGACAAAACCAGAAATGATTGTTGAAACATATGGATATTTTTAAAAAACCCAGTATGTGCTTGAGCTGTATACAAAGATTTTCAAAAAACAGAAGATACTTTTTCTGCCTTCATGGTTTGTTTTGGTCATGTGATAAATGGAAGTGATAATATTATTTTTTCACTAAGAAGTGTTGACAATCTGTGGAACAAGCAGAAAGAATCAGTTGCTGTATATGAGCAAAACCAGAGCAGTTTCTCTAGGGTGTAAGAAGATGAGATTAGGAAAAGGAAAATTCAAGTGTATGCACATTCGATTGAATTGCTTACTAAACATATGGAATATAAACATATGGCGTATTTTACTCAGAAAGATAAATCAATGCCCACAGAGAAATGTTTGTCTTTGAAAAAAAATTCATTATTCTGAGAGAATGCAAACTTTATTTTTCTTGAATCCAGAGTGAATGATTACGTTTTGGAGCAGGACACTTCCTAGTAGAAAGACTACATTTTAGCCAGTTATTTTATTTAAAAAACCTGTCTCAAAGTTGGGATTTTGTCCTCCACGACTGAATTCTGTTAAAGCTGCAATGAGTCACCCTTCTCTCAGTCCCCTTCCTCCCTCCACATGTGCACTCTTTTTCTCTATATTATATAATTTCTTTCCTTCTTTCTGCTACTCCTTCCTTGTTTTTCTTTCTTCCTCTCCCATTCCTTAGTCTCTCCCTCCAGACCCTCCCTGCTGCCTGTTTCCCTTTCCCTCTAATCCCTCTCCATTGTAACTATTAATCTCTTTCCATGTAGTTTCTCTCTATTTTCTTTATCCTTCAGGAGCCTTTTTACATCTTTGTCCTTATCTGGTATGTTTTCAATGTTCTTCCCAAACCATCTCATCAGACATCTCGGTCTGTGTTGTAAGAGTTCCTGAACAGTTTTTTTTTTCCTTTTCTTCTGTATATCCTCCCACCTGTGGGATGAGAAAAGGTGGGGAAAAAAGAATTTTGTGCACCATAATATGTCTGTCATATTTCCATACTGTAAACTGTTATTACTTCTTCTAACCTCTTTCCTAATAAGAGGGAAGTATTACTTTTATCAAGGATAACAGTTTAACTCAACAATTTCAGCTGTAATCCATGAAGAGAAAAATATTGATGGTAGGGGAAAAAAAAAGATTTGTTGTGAAGAATTGTTAGAAGAAATTTTTTAACTTAGATTTTGTAAAAGTATGTCCTAAATAAATCACCTGGTTAGTATAACCAGTATAACTGGGAAATGACCTAAATCATGTGTTATAAGTTCAGTGACTGCTGAAGTCAGTGACAACAGAACAGTTCCTCACTGATTTAACAAAAATGTTATGCGTGATCCCAGATTTTACATAAAATACTTGTTCCTGAAACTCTTGACTGAAGTGATAATCAGGCATCAGTCAATAAGAAGTATGTGTTTCCAAATAAAATTTCATCTGCCAAAAATGATAGCTCCTTGTAAGATGAAAATGACAAAATTAAGAGACGATTGGAGTGTTGCTAATATACCACAAAATTTTATTACAGTCACCTTGGACAGACTGAAACTATTCATGATTAAGCACAGTGAAAATCCAAAACTGTGACATTCCAGCATAATAAATTATAATTTAAATTGCAGTCAATCAGTCTTTACACTGAGGCTGGATTGTGAGGAAAATTATTTTATACTTCAAGGAGATAACAAATACCTGAATTTAATATTACTTTTGATATGAAAATTTGTCACTGAGGAAGAATCACATGCCCTGAATAAGAGATGTTACAAGTGGCTTGAAACCTTGCTTAGAAACCTTCACATAGGATGAAGATAAATCACACAAAATTAGTTATAATTCATTGTCTAGGATGTCAGTGTAAGATCTTGTTTTATTTTGTATCTTTAATAATGATCTAGGAAAAAAGGTAAATAGCATAAACAACAGGTTTTGTAAGAGAGGGAAAAAAAAGAAAGACATAGTAAATCTGTGGGATCCAGAATTATTGAAGTATTTTATTAATGCTATATTTGGCAAAGAAGGCATATTAATATTACTGAAGAAAGCAAAATAAATTAAGCAATTTGCAAGTGGAAAATACAGAAATATGAATAAAAATTATAATACCTAACGGTGTAGAATTATTTCTTTGGAGTAATCACCACTAGTACTAACTATTCCACAAAAGTAAATAAAGAAGGTATACATAGATTTGACAACTATTTGAGAGTTGAACATGGCTCTGGTTCTGGCTGCTTTGTCAGTGGGTAGTACTGCAGGAAGGCAATGATCCTTCCTGATACAATGCAGGTGGCACAGCACTGTGAGTCATATTCACAGTTTTGATTGACTCAGAGTAAAAATAATGTTAATTTTCTCAGGAGAACTTTGAAGAAAAATCAAAAAGAATAATACTTGAAAGTATACTTATCTATTCATGAAGATAAATCACTTTTCAAACATGTTGAAGTAAGAAAGGTACTGAAGTTTTGTGACTAGCATCTCATGAGACTGAATCTCAATAAAGTGCTCTAGAGCATATGTAAACTCAGCAAACTTTATGTTTTGTGAGTGTACAGTGCTTCTTTTTGGGGGGGATGGTGAAATATTTTGATGGTTTTGGCTAGGACAGAGTTAAATTCCTTCATATAAGCTCGTATGTATGTGCACTCCATCTGTGGGACTCAAATCACAGGCCTGTGATTTGGATTTGAGCTGAAAACAGGGATGATAACACAGGAATGTTTCAGCAATTGCTAAGCAGTTCCTATACAGAGTCCTTAGCCTGCAGAGCTACAGAGTGATTCTGGGTGGAGATGTCCAGCTGGGTGGGAATATCTAGTTTTGAGGGACTGCAGCAACCTGACAGCTTCCTGGAAGTCAAATATGTGGAAGCTTGGATGCAAGGTTGTAACCATTCACATGAATTTGGGAAATTGTATTCCATGTCCTTGAGGATCAACCCGATTACCGTGTTACAGAATACTCGATGATATTCAATGATGAATGTAGCTCTTGGAATTGTTTCAGCTTGAATATAAGCTGATTCTTGCCTAAGCTAATTCTTCCTATCATTTTTCTTTGTCTCACTGTGGATCACATGTATATGGGTACACTTGGTTTAGATCCTGTACTTTGGATAAGTGTTAAAATATTCAGATTGGTGTGGTTGCTTCAGAACAGTTTAACCATTTAGGGGAATTGGAAAGAATAATAGGAGATTGAGGGCTTGACAATATGGTCAATATTTACCATATATTTACTTTGTGAACATTCTCTCTGAAGTGTGTATATAAATATCTGTTTCACTTTTTATTAAATTTTTTTAAGTTTGTTTATAACAAATATAATGCAATAAATGAAATTGTAGCTTGTTTGAATTTCAGTTATAGACTACCTTGATGCACTTTTTCCATGTTTTTGGCATTTAAACTTTTCTAGTAAAAAAGCACTGGCAATTCTATTCAGTTCAAAAAGCTACTTAAAACACTGTGCTGAAACAAATAGAAAATAATTAACTTGCTGCATTGTTTTTGCACAACTTTTCTGTAAGAAGCAGCTTTGAAAATACATTTGTGTGATTTGGGAGCTAAACATATGAGTAATATATAAGAATCTGTGGTGGAAATTGTTGGGTTTGAGCCCATCAAAAAAGATAATTCGAAGAAAGCCTAATTTTGAACCTTTGACTTTTGGTCCATTAGATTTTTGGTTAACAAAAGCAGCAGCAAAAATACAATGAACCTAATTTAGAAAAAGAATGCATTTATTTATCATGACAGAAGTTTCTTTTTAAAGTCATACTGTTGATAATTCTTATAGATCTGCAGTAGATTAGGTCTGTGGTTACATAAAATCCAAATTCTAACAGTTGATATTCTTTCGCTTGCGATTGTGACTATGTTAAAAAGTAGGAGAGGAAGTGTTTTATTTAGCAAAGTTTTACCTTTTGCCAATATAAATTTGAATTATAAACATGAATTTGAGCAAAGCAAATTATTAAATGAATTAGGATTTGAAACTGATCATATAAGATGATGGTGTTTCCTCAGAGATTTTTGTGCTACTTGTGTACCTGAAGTTATATGTCATAGACGAGATTAGTTCTGCTTCAGTTATGCGACAGGCTCAAATTCTGGTCTTTGTCATTCCTTGTTATCCTACTGTAGTTTGGTCTTTGAAGTAAAGCAAACACTGTGATTGTCATAATTAGCAGAACACTGCAATTAAATGTTAGCAAACCTTTTAAAATTTCTTGATTCTGGCCAAGCTGCAAGGCTGTACATTTTGTGCTTTCTAAAAGCCTTTCAATTTACCAAATCAAATTCTATTAAAACAGTAAATGAAGGACACATTTTTTGGTAGCAAGGCTTGATTTCAATACTTTGAAATGATGTGTTAGATATTTTCCAATTGTATTTCTGTGACACACATATTCTTTCTTCTCCTCATGATTCTTTGATCAATCTATGAGGTACTGAATGGCCAAGTTCAAAAGAGTGACTTCTTAGAAATGAGTGTTAAGCAAGGAACACAGACAAAACACTTACTCCTGTGGAACAGAAAATTGTAGAAAAAGAGATTAAATTTGTCTTTTATTTATTACAGCATCCACTGATTTGTGCTCTGCTGTAGTCTCAGTTTTAGAAATGGAACTCTTTTTATCCACACCACATTACATTCTAAACGTACTTTACAGCCCTGTGGCAACAGATCACTTAAAAGTATACAAACGGTCTCTCAGGACTCAGTTGAAAAGATAATTTAAAATTTGTGTGTGTTTATATACATACATATATGTATTCACAATGAATACTTATAGAAATTTTAAAATTTTGTCTAGGTTTTGTTTTCAAGTATCTTTACCTCGTGTTTTATAGATATTAGTATTTGAAATGATCTTTAAAATCCTGTATAAAACCAAAATACTACATATTTGTGGGTTTTTTTAGACAACGGATTAATACAAACATTCTGATTTCTAAAATGGATAGTTAAAATTACCATTTTAGATGCATAGGGATGAAAATGCAGATAAATTACAGATAAGCCTCATTACTTACTACTTAGTATGCAAGTCTGTCTTTGACCTGAACCTTGAAGCAGAATCTTGGATGTTCTTACTGAGATAAAAATACTATAGACTTTATTTCCAAGTATAAAATGTCAAAATACTCATGTGTTGAAGATTTATCTGTAAATGAATTAAGTTATTGCACTTAGCCTGTTTCCGTCTTCTCCATTGCTTTTTCCCAAAAACATTTTTTCCTCCTGTTCTCTCTGATCACAGAAAAGTGTAAATCCTTTTGTAGAGACAATGCTCTTTGCTCTGCAAATGCATTTCTGCCTGTTATCTTCAGATTTGGTTTATCTTGAGAAATGGAAAATTAAGTATTGAGAGTAGCTTTAGATATTCTTTATAT
>WAAE01009718.1:0-15621 GCA_013400495.1 Nicator chloris | reverse complement strand
ATGATAAATGACTGTTGTATGAAAGCAGGAGGGCTAAGATAAGAAAACCAAAGGGACGGACTTGGTGGACAAAGTAATTTTTTCCATTTTGTAAGATTATATTTATGAATAAATGTCTCCCAGGAACAGAACTGAACACCAGTGCAAAATGTGAAATTAAGATCTCTTCATGGACTATTTGTGGAAATTTGATGTCACCCTCCAAATTTTATATCCCTTTATTATTCTAATCTATACTAAAGGCTAGAAATGAAATGAAAAATAATGTCTTTAAATAACAATTAAATGGGCCAATGATAGTTCTGATCCATTGAAGCCATTTCTACAATCCTTATACAGCTTTTAGTTTGGCTAATCTCTCTCTAAAATGAAAACTGGCTTTCTTTAGAACCTCAGAAACTGAATGTTCATCCTCATTTTATTGTATCTGGATTGGACATAGATTATTAATTAATTAATTTTAGTGATGTATTTATTACATAATTTCTTTCTGGTCAAATTGGAGTCTGCTCTCTGCTGCCTCTGAAGCTTCATTACTACTGGGGATAATTAGGAATTCTTTAGCAGGTGACAATACTGTAACTAATTTTGCTTTACAGTACTTTGCACTTTGACACTCAAACTAGCTTTGACTATCTGTCACCTAATTAGATAGTAATTTTAATCTGCTTTGCTGGGAGAGGCACGTTGCACAAATAGTTGAATAACAACAGTTGAGTGTAGACAAAAGGTACATAATGAATGTAAATGTCTAATGGAAATGCACATCACTCAGCATCCTAGGGAGGTATGAATGCGTGAAGAATATCGCTGAGGTGAAATGTACTTGTGTAAGCTTTTTTTAGTTATGAAAGTCACACAGGAAATTTAAAGAAAATTAAAGTTCTGAGTCACACAGGAAATTTAAAGAAAATTATCTTTATAATTCTGTCTTTGATCTTATTTTTAATCTAGTATTCTGTGTTGTCTTGGTCCCAAGGAGAATGCATGTGTGAAATATGAAATGAAGTGCTTTAACAGGCTTTGACTTAAAGTCCTCTTGAAAATCCATTCTGTATGCATGCACATGTTTGTGTAATTGTTTGGCAGACCAAATCCTGTGGACATAGGAGTTAAACCTGTTAATGGATTTGCAGTTACATTTTCAGAGTAACATTTCTGTATGTTAACCCTGCTTAAATTATTATGACAAAAAAAGAAAAAAAAGAATATATTTCCATCTCGAATTCTATTATTGCATTTTTTTTGAAAATAATGGTTCCTAGAACTACTGAGAACAGTAGTGTATGACAATATATTCTAATTTATTTACAGTATTACAAAATTTTTATGACTTTCTGTAATTTTAAACTGAATAATTTCTTTTTGAAACTTAAAATCTTATTTACTTTGTTTTACTAGCAGTTTTTCAAAGTATACTTGCTCCATATTTATCAGTAGCCTAATTGAAGCCAAACAGCTGTGGCAAGTAATTGTAATTAAGCTGCAACCTACAGTACTATGGAATGGACAGGAGTATTGGAGTCTGACATGTTCACTGACATGTTCACAGCCTGCAGAAGTTTAACAAGAATGTCACAATCCATGAGCAACAAGTAGCGTTTCTCCTCTAACTGCAACATTCTGGATTATATTAAATCAAATTTGAAATCTGTGCTTTATCACATAGGGCATCCTGACATGATTAATTTTCTTAGGGGGTGGTGTATGAACTGGACAAGAACCCAGGAAGGTTTAAAGATAACATGTAAATGCCACAGTCGGCTCTGGCTCTGAATTCTATAATTACTTACCATTTGACCAAATAATTTCGTAACTTCAGTGGTGAAAAATTTTCTCTGTATTTTGTGTGGATGTTTTTACTGTTAGGAGAAATTATTAGTGTTAAAAAGACCAGGCAGAAGAGAGAGATTAATTTTAAATGCATTTTGTCTGCATGTAATAATTCTTCTAATAGTTCACTACTTCAAAGAATTGAAAGCAATGTAAGGCACAAATTTTAGGGAAGGAATAAGTCTTGCAAAATATATCCACCACAATTTACTTTTAATTTACTGAATTCAGTGACTAAGTCTGAGACTCAAAGTCACACAAGAGAGAGTGCATCTTGTGTCATTCTCATTTTGATAAGAAACTGTCTGACATTTTGAAAAATGACCTACTCTGTAATCACAATCAGAATATATAAAAGCTCTGTGATATAGAATCGTTTCCTTATTCACATTGGACTCCTGTTCATAAGCTATTACCTGAGCTGTGGATTTTGGCTGATAAAGTCAGGCTGAGGTTTTTTCCCTGAACTTGTCTTAAGATGTTGTAGAGAACCATATTGGCAGGATGTTCAGGTGCCCAGAATGTGAATTCTCTTGGGAAATTACAAACAAGATTAATAGGATTATTGTCCTTATAGGAACAGTTATCCAAGAGTGATTCAGACACCTGATTTTCTTAGGAGATGGTATTTAATACTGATGTTATCTTACAACATATTATCGCAAAATAGAGATACAGCAAATCTTTGCATATCGTTCAATATAAACAGAGAGCATACTAAGTGAACAAGCAGAAAAGAAAGAAAATTCAATCTGTTAGCTTTAGCATTATTAAACTATTTTGACTGATGAGGTTCTCTTAGAAGTGGTACTAAAACTGCAAAGCTGTATCAGCTGATTGAAGGAATCAATCTTCCATTAGTATTTTGCTGATTTTACAGGAAATAATGCTGAATAGGTAATGTAAGCAAGACCATCTATGTCTGAGAAGGACAATTACCCAATTTATATGACCTAAATAAAAGAAATGTGATGGCTCCTTGAAGTGGAAAATTGTTTTACAGTCGGTGTGTGAACTTCACTTTTAAATATATGCAACACTTCTGGGTTTGGAAGATCTAGTCTAACTCCATTATCTGTTAAAAAATTTCATAATTATAATACATAATAGCATGAAATTATTTACAAAGATATCTAAGGAAACCTTGATTTTTCTATTATTTCTTTCTTTAAAATGTGCTTAAATAGCTGTTCTCCCCTTGTCTGAAAGAAGACATTCAAGTGGTCTTCTACCTTCCCAGATCCTCTTTAAAGCAGAAGTCCTGGAAGGCAGAGGTTAATGTTTAAGTATCCTATTTAGTTAACAATACAAAGGCATGACTACAAAATGGAAATTGTGAGATTCCTCTAAGAGATTTTGCTCTTAATAAGTTCAAATTTGTAATGTATAAAAGTCCTCCTCCTTTCTCCTCCATGAGAGTAGATCAAACTGCCGTAGTGCTTCAAAGGGATTTCTCTTCTGTTCCTATCTGGAGCATAGTTGTGAAACGTTGGGTTGTTTGTTTAACATTTGTAACTGATGGTTTGCCAAATTATTTCATACCTCTTATCAGATTTCTTCATTTGGAAAACATCAATATTTAATTGGTACAAGTACCATTACTACATAATTCTTCAAGAGACAGCTAAGTATTTGTCTATCTTCCAAGCTGCATTATAGGTCTGTAGACACCTCTTGTAAGTTGTCAGGACTCTTCTAGGTCAACAGTTTGCTAAGAGCTTATCAAAACTCAGTTAAGAGGCTTTATTTCCTTGTTCATCTGAAGATGATAATGGGAAGAACTTTTGTCCATTACATTTTTCTTAGTATTTTTTTATTCTATAGAATAGAATACATTGCCTGTTTTCCCCTGTAATTTCCATTATGACTAGGAGCTATTATGGATAGGATTGTTGGTTTTGGATTATCTTGGAAATTAGAGATGTAGAATTAGTCATCAACTGTGTGAGAGTGATAGTGTGTCACTATTTTGCTCATATTTGTGCAACAGTTTCAACAATACTGTGTGGAAGTTATCAAAAAATACTACTGAATTAGAATATTTCCACATTTTCAGCCAAAAGACATATAGAAAAATATAGAAAACTCTTCCTAAAGGATTCAGTATGCTGAAGAATATGGTTTTATACTCTAAGAATATCTCCGTAGATATGTATTTCTTTAAATAGAAAGGAAACATTAAGTTTTAAAGGCCTGTTAAGTCCACCATGGAAAGCTGTCACTAGAACAAATGGGTTTTAATGGGTGAGCCACTCAAAATTATGTTTTACACTGTTTATGCAAGAAGAGCTAGCAGCAGGACAAACTATCAAGTAAAATATTGGTCTTTGTCTTTGGTGTATTCCAATCAAACCCAGATTTTTTTGTGGAACATGTCAGATGAGAAAAAGTTACACTTCAGTTAAACATAACTTACTGTTATCAGTACCTGAGGCAACTATGCAAGATTTTGAGTTTCAAGGCTTGTTGTCTCATTGCTTTTCTATACCTGTGGAGGATGGAAAAATACTTGGTTTGATGTTTTCAGTCTTCATGTTTATTTATCTAATCTCTGTATTTCCTCCATTATCAAGTTCATTTTAAAAGATGATTTAGACACATTTAGTAACACATTTCTTAGGCTTATCTTTTCCAGTTCAAGAGTAACTTTAGGTTCTCCTTGTGGTTTACAAGCAACTCTAGGTAAGGCATAGAACAGACAAGCATTCTGTGACACTCTAGACGTTCAATGTCCTGCAGTTTATACAAAGGACAGCACAAAGGTTTAATATGCAATATCAGTGATAGGGAACATATTTTTTCTGGGCCTCCCTAGGATCAGCATTGCAGGATCAGTTAATAGCTCCAATTTTGACACAGCTGTTATCCAATTACACATTTAAAACCATAATATGCCTTTTAAAATAATGCATTGATTGTATTTGGCATTCACTGATGTCATAGATGCTATTAAAACTGCTGTTCTGCTCGTGCAAATGACCAAGCATTACCTGCAGGTCGTTAAGCAGGCCCACTGAACAAGAAAGAAAGGTTTTGTTGTTTTCACAGCCTTTGGATCAGCATGGAAATTCACATAGTGCACAAGAAAAAAGGTGAAGCTCAAGCAGACCTTGCACTTAACACTTTCCCACTAGAGTTTACAGTACTTACCTGAAAACTTTTAATTATAGCTACTGGTGTGATGTTGCCTGAGGCTTTTCAAACATTGCTTAGTTTGGAAGAAATCTGAAGTTCACACAGCAAAAAGTAAGAGAAAAAACAAATTATTCTCCCCTCCTTCATTTCTTCAATTCTGCACATATCATCTAACCAACAATGCATCATTTGTGCTTGGTGTGAATTTAAGAAAAAACAAATCACAGGCCATTAAAAAACCTCCTCAGCTAGTGTTTCAGGGAACAGTCCAATGTATTGCTGCAGTTTGACAAAGTAAGGGACTACTTTCTTTTTTTCACTTATCTGAGTATTCCTTATCATCATAATAATGTCAGTTCAATCAATGAATTGCAGAGCCAACTTCTATATTAGTAAGGAAATGTTATGTAGTAAAAGGGTCAGGAAATGATGTGTCTAATAGGAGAATTGGAACTCTATTTTGTCATGAGCCAGAACTCCTCCTTGCTGCAGAAAACATAAGCTATAAATAAGAGGAGGATATAATCATTTTAGTCCCTTTCTGTCATCTACTGTTGAAGTCTTTTGTTTTATGTTGCCAGTGTTTTGAAAATGCAGCAGATGATAGGCATTACAGTGCATCCTATAACATTTTTACTGAAGAGCTTTAAATTTCTCTTCTAATATATTCCTATCACTGTCATTATGGCTGCAAAGATCTTAGTGTCACTTCAGTTAATTGTAGAAGCTGAATGATGTTTAACTTCCAGTGATGCAGAAGAAAATATGCACTTGCATGCTGCTATTATTCAAATTGAATTTTCAAGCTGAACAGTAAAAAGTCTTTAGTTCACAGCAGATTTTACACATAAATTCAGACAAGGTGCTGAACTGTGACATCCAGAACAAAAAATTGTATAAGTGGGTTGCTGAGCTTGATGTCTGTAATGCACTGGGCATTCTGAGGTTATAAAGCAATACAATACTATAACCAACACCTTTCTATTATCAAAAAAATATTTTTTTTTTCTTAGTCTTTGAAGTTACTTCTTGATCCAATGATGAACTCCTGATTTACTGAATGTTGTGAAGGGAACATGACAACCATGTTTTTCTACCTTGCAACATTAGCCACCTGTGTCAATTTTCATCCTATTCTCTCAGTGCACTGAAGGAATAAAAAGCGACTTTCAGATTTAATCAGTTATATTTGTGATCATTTCTGACAGTCAGACTTTATCAAAACTGTGTGACAAAATAAAATCCTTCCTTTAGGTTTGGGTCGTCTCTAGGAGCGCATTAAGAGATATGGTAAGTATTAATCTCCTTTTGGTCAAATCCAGACTTTACCAAGGCTACTTTTGGATTACTGATGTCATAAACCAGCACATCCTGAACATCTCAATGTTTCATGTGAAATCTTCCTTTGCTCAGCTTTTTCTCTTGTGGCTGATAGTTTGCTATGTGCAGAGATGTTAAAAATGCCAAAACACTCTTGCCACACTGCCTCGTTTTTTTGACAGTGACCTGCCAGTAGGTGCTACATTTGGTGAAATCAGAAGACAGAAATAATTATTTGTTTGTTCATAAAGGGAATTTCTGAAGGAGTAGCTGTATATATACTGAGATACAAATGCTTAGAGAATTTGTATTGTTTGAGAATAAAGGTTGATCTTACACAGTTCAAACATGGGTTTTTATTTTATTCTACTTGAAAAATAAGTGAATAATCATTTCTGGATAGCACACATTGTTCATAACTTGATAGAATAATTTTCAGGGATTAAACATAAACAGTAAAATGAAAGTGCTATTTCTGAAGTCACCCACAAATCCATGAATCTTCCTTCCTGACTTTTGAATTGTTTCTTTGTTTCGTTTGAGTTTTTTTGGTAGCATTAGTCCATTTACCCAGTTTTGTGGTTTAATCCCAGCTACAGTTAGGTCACCCTGGTCTCTTTTCCAGGCTGAACAGAACCAATTCTCTGAGCCTTTTCTCATAGGAGAGGTGGTCCCTCCCTCTAATCACCTTGGTGGCCTCTGGACTCGCTCCAACAGTCTGATGTCCTTCCTGAGTTGGCGACCCCAGAGGTGATGCTGCACTCCAGGTGGTGTTTCTATAAAAGCAGAGCAGAGGGGCAGAATCCTTTCCCTTGCCCTGCTGCCCACGCTGCTTTGGATGCAGCCCAGGACGTGCTTGGCTTTCTGGGCTGTGAGTGCTCTTTACCAGGTCATGTTCAGTGACCCATCCACCCCAAGTCCTTCTTGGCAGGGCTGCTCTCAATCTCCAGCATGGGTTTATAGTGCGGGTTACCCTGACCCAAGTGCAGCACCTTGCACTTGTTAAACTCCATGGGATTCCCATGGGCCCACTTCTCAAGACTGTCTAGGTCCCTTTGGCTGGCATCCCGTCCTTCAGGTGTGTAAGCTCCATACAGCTCGGTGTCATCTGCAAATTTGCTGAGGCTGCACTCATATCTTTTGTCTCTGTCATAATGATGCCCCTTAACCACCTAGTCCTTTACTAATACAGCAGTTTTCTGCCAATTTTGGTTTGCCACAGGGCTGGCCTAGATGTACTGCTACATTGGGCTGTGTTAGTCGACTTTTATCAGTTAGTTTATTCTCCCTATTGTATGTTACTGAGAAAGCTGTACTTACCTTAAAATGAAAATATTGTATCTTTTATATTTTCTTCTGTGCTTATGCAGCAATAATAACTGGATAATTTCTGCTCCTTAGATATAGTGTTGTAAGATATGTAATCAAATCTGTTGAGTGATTCTGTAATTGTTTCATTTATTTTCTTTGCTGAGACATAGTATGATTATGCATAATCTTTCTTTCCTTGATTAGCTGTTTGATCAATATTGTTTTATAATCCATTGCTAAAATGAGAGGAATTGAAAAGTTTTAAAAGGCAATGGATGAGATATTTTTCTTTTGGAAATCAGTTTTGGATTAGTAGAGGAAAATGGGATTACAAGTTGTGTGAGGTTTGCTTGGCCAAGCTTTGGCAGTGGGGGCAGGATACAGGGGTGGCTTCTGTGAGAACCTGCTGGAAGCTTCCTCCATGTCCAGCAGAGCCAATCCCTGGCAGCTCCAAAGATGGATGTGCTGGTCAAGGCTGGGCCAGTGAGAAACAGTGGTAATGCCTCTGTGGTAACATATTTAAGGAGAAGAAAAACTCTGTTATTGCACAGATGTAATTGCAGCCAGAGAAATGAGAGGTGAGGATAAGTGAGAGGAACGAGGGCTCTGCAGACACCGAGGTCAGTGCAGAAGGAGGGAGAGGAGGTGCTCCTGGGGCCAGAGCTGAGATTCCCCTGCAGCTCCTGGTGCAGCCCAGGGTGAGTCCTACGGTGCACCTGCAGCTCATGGGGATCCACAGGGATACAGAGATGCACCTGCAGCCTGTGGAGGAGACCCACAGCAGAGCAGGTGGATGCCTGAGAGGACGTTTTGACCCCGTGGAAGACCTGAGATGAGAGGGGCCCCTGCTGGAGCAGCTGTCCTTGCAGGACTGTGCCCTGTGGAAGTGACCCACGTGGCAGCAGTTGCACATTATAGAGATGTTCCCTGTTTGCTGTCTAGGCAAGCCCATATTCTTGGTTTAACAAGATTCTCGTGGTAATTGTTTTCTAAGATGGTAACACATATTTTTTGTTTCAGATTTGAGATACACCGTTGCCTGTTATTTCTGAGAGAACATATTTATTCTTACTCAGAATTGCTTCCAAGGCAATTTTCTTCCTATATTTACCTCTAAAATAATTATCTAGAATTCAGACTATTTCTATGAGATCTAAAGTACTTCTTAGTTTAATGTAATGACATTTGAAACAGTGTAGAAATTCCTTTGCCAAGTGGCCTACGATTTTATTAAATATGCTTATCACAGATAGCCAATTCTAAAAACCTCACAATAAGCTGCTGCCAAATCATGAAATGAACCATAGAATAGATACCTGTTTTAGTGTTCTGTTTACACTAAAAGGAAAAGAAAAATAAAAGGGCTGAGGCAATAGTGGCTCTTTAATTGGCTTTAAATTCTTTCAGATGTGAAACGTTATTGCAGTTGAATGACAGTATTCCTCTACATGCCTGTATTGCTCATCCATCCACTCAGTAGCTGAGACTGATTTTTATCCCAATAAACTTGGTCTCTAATACCTGAAGATGCTGAATTAGTAGGTATTTAAATTCCTTGTGCAACCCATCTACTTTGAGAAAAGAGGAAATGGACTCCTGCTGCGCTATCAGTTTTCTTTGTTTTTTGCTCACTGAAGATCATATTGTATTTCTTGTATTTCTCTTTTAAGTTTCCTAGTGAATATGGAGTACAAGAATTAATTTAATTTATCTTCTAAGCATTGTTCAAATGTATGAATTTGTATCATCAGTTGCTTATCGGTCAGCTGCTTTCCTCATTGATCTCTTCCACTTCAAATGTTTAAATAATGTATTGTTTCCATTCACTCCCAGAACAATACTTTAATCACTGACTGGTTTACATTCCTAATGATATTTTAGAACATTTCTGCTTGACTTCATGCTAGTCTCTTTAAAATTATGTGTACTCAATCTGTCATTTACCAACCTTCGTGTAACAGAAAATATACTGTAATCCAGTAGGATTTCAGTGTTTACATCTGATTGATCTTAAATACTTCATTGCTTTTTAATAGCTAGATGCATCCTGAAACTGAACGTGTATTTTTTGTTAAATCCCCCATTTGCTGTAAAACCCATATAAGAAATTTCATAATCTTTACCAAATCTTACAATTAATGTCAATGTCTTCCTGATATTCCCTCTCAGAAATTCTAGTGTTCTCTTTATTGTCATCCCTGAAATACTAGATGTATTTATTCAGCTATAA
The DNA here is from genome assembly GCA_013400495.1 of Nicator chloris. Lineage (NCBI taxonomy): Eukaryota > Metazoa > Chordata > Aves > Passeriformes > Pycnonotidae > Nicator > Nicator chloris. The sequence goes on along the minus strand of WAAE01009718.1, from coordinate 5,792 downwards.
AACTTAGTAGTGTTTCTGAGTTCCAGTTCCTGGAAAATGAAAGATAGTTAATGGACATATAAAAATACCAAGCTCGAGTACTATTACAATAAATGTTGAATTGTGGAACAGTTATCTGCAAGCCAGTGAGGTAATGAAGTCATATTTAATGGTAAGTAACCTAATCACATGGAGAACAGTCAGGGTACCACACACAGCTTCTGAAAGCTGTGCAGTTTTAACCTTGAACTCCACAGCTGAGGAACAAATAGCTGTTCTGCTTGATCTCTTTTGCTCAAAAGCAGAAACACTGAAAGAAAACTTCACTACAATTTCTTCATCATATAGGTGATTAACAATGATAAATCCTGATATTTCTAATAAGAGGAGTGCACTTCTGTAGTGTCTGCGGTAACCTCCACACTGCTTCTAAGGAGTTTATTCTGCTTCCTTCCTAAACCTAATTTTTATGAACTTCCTTATTTTCCATGATTTACCTCTTTGAAATTTAATGTGCTTGGTCTTTCTTTGTTCCCAGAATCTGCTTTATATATAATTTTGTGATCACCATTTAAAAACTGGCACTTTTGAAAGAGATTTGAAAGTTCTATGAGATTTTTTAAACTAAATCTCATACATCATGTAGATCCACATTAAGATTCATTAACTAGCTCTTTCTTGATATAATCCTACAACAACATTTACAAGTTTTATCTCTATATGATGGTATTCTACATGATGACATTTGTCCAGATTTTCAGAACAGTGGAAATTACCTGGCAGAAATTATCTGCCTCCTTCGGTGCCTCACTGATTTCTCTAAACATATTGTGTGGGTGTGTGGCTCATTGATGACATAAATCCCAAATCTTAATTTTCAAATTTAGGCTTAGAATTTTATGCCATGCAGATTTTGTGTTAAATTACAAGGTAGTTAATTTGTTTTGATAATTTATTTAAGACATAGAATTACTGTTCCTATAACTCAAATTACTCTATCATTCCTGATTATTTTATGCTCTGCTCTCATACAGTTGCATTGATTGTCTGACTCCCATAAGTTTCCAACATGTGTGGTGTATTAATCTGGTATTTTATTTGGATCACACATTCAAATTTCTCCATCTTGTTTCAAAGGCTTCCAGCACTTACAGAGTGGAAGACATGCTATTGATTAGTTACATTTCTTGTCACTCTTTTAAAATGGCAGTTTTCTTCTTATTTCTATATTTGATTATTTGATTGTTTATGTACCCTGATCTATCCTTTTTTCTGAGAATAGATTTTTTTGTTTGTTTTCTTATTTACAAATGTTATCTTAAAGCCTATGTATCTGTTCCTGTCAGGTTTCCATCACTACTCAAAGTTCACTGTCAGCCCTGTTCATTTTAATCATCGGCATCTTGGTTCCTTAGAGCTAAATTCACCTCCATTCCTTATGTCCAGAGTGCCCTTAGTTCCTGAAAAACTGAATAATCCTCCTTTTACAGCAAGTTCTGGAACTGCGTGTCTGTTGTTCCTGGACTGGTGTGGCTTCTCACAGCACTTCAGAGATGCTAGCAGAGACCTTTGTTGTGTTTTCTAGAACTCTCTATTTTGACTCTGAAATTTTTCCTCTTGCCTATTTCATTAATTAACGTGGAGAAAGCAATTACATTACTCTCCCTGGTACTTCCAAGATGGTTCCTTTTAATGCTGTGCCTTCCTGCCTGTCACCTTCCAGGGCTCAGAAACCCAGAAGCCTATTTGCCTGAGAAAGGAGGCTCCAACCTATCCAAAATGTTTTCCCTTTCCAGAGGGGCATTTTCAGTACAGAATGATATCCCCCTTTGTCTTGTGTTAGTCTTCTCTTTGCTAGACTTGGATGTTTCTGAGCATTCCTGTGAGCCTCTTCACCCCTGAAATCCTACTGCAGTGAAACCACTACTTACCTGATCATTTTATGTAGCCTTGGGTCTCTGCTCTTTCCCTGAAGCTCTCATTGGTTTGGAGAAGCACAAAACATGTTTATTCTGCCCAAAGAATTTATATTGACAATTAATTGCAGTCTTTGCACAAGATTGTATAATACAGTGACTTTTATAAGGGCAGATTTTTGTTATATAAACCACAATTACCTGCATGCTCCGCCTCATATGCTAAAGCCTTACTCACTAGGTCACATATGCATGAAAATCTTCCATGAAAAACTGCTGCAGGATTGGAGTTGGGGAGAAAAAAAATAATACATTTAAATTTATAGCAGAAAGAAAAGCAACATAATGGAATGGAATAGGTTGTAAGGAATGTTGTGTCCCAACATATTTTACTTTTTGTCTTTTTGTTTGTAGATATTTGCTGTCTTTACATTTTCTTTCTATTTTTAAGAAGTATTTGAAACTCACAACCTCTAATGAGATTTCCTTCTCTTCAAATAGGTGGGGTTTAGTAGCAACAGCTCTTTTTATAGTTTTAAATTCACATTTATTTGCATATGCATATTCCTAAGTCACAAATGAAGATTGCTTATATGTCTAAGCAAATTAAGGTTTATTACATGCAATAAGAACCTCATCTGTGCCTGCTAGTTATGCTCAGGTATCATGTCCATTTAGCAAAAATAGCTAGTGGATATCTGCCTCATTGTGATATTTAACAACGCCTTCTATCTGTCACTCTATGTGTCTGTGTGTCACTATATTGTGTCATTTCATACCTATGTAGCAAGAAAAAGCAAGAATTTTCAAGTTTCAAGCTGGGAAACTTGAAATGATAATTTATGCAAAAAAAAAGAAGAAATTTTTAAGTGCATGTTTTGCTTTGCATTCATATAAAGAGGATGTGAAGTAAAAATATCTGAGACATTACTCTCTGTTTTAAAAACTTTACAAACACATGGATGTGTGCAGAAGGTGTAGCAGTAAATATTGAATACAAAATAGGTATTTGCTTTTACTTTGTGAATGTGATTATATTTTTTGCTTTATATGATTGCATATATATATATAAAAAATTACATCACAGTAGGTGTTGTAATTAATATGCAAAGCCCATGTAATTATAATACCTGCTCACATCTGTGAATATTTCAACATGTACTTTATTGCCATAGTGCCACTGTCTCATAAAAATTCTTGTTGGAAATATCAGGCAGGTCCTGACAATATGCAGCATGTTGTCAGAGTTTATATTTGAAGGTGAACAGGACCAAACCTAGGATCTGAAGTTGTACACAAAACTTTTTTATAGTCTTATTACTTCAGTCACCCACATAGCTTTAGGTGTCTTTGTTTTGTTTTGGGATGTTATATTTTGCTTTTCTACTGTCCTTCCAACTCATTATTGTCAATCTTATTGGAAGAATTATTCTGGAAATCATTGTCAATGGGCAGCCATATGATATTTGCCATATTTTAAAAATATTTGGAGAAGCCTTTTGCGTTTGGCTAAAGGCTAATGAGGAAGCATATCTTGCCTTCCAACTTCTGTTACAATCAAACTAATAAGATTTATTTGCAACATTAATTAATTCATAAAACAAATAAAAAACCACTTCTAAGTATCACTTATGCCAATAAATTTTATTCCCTTAGATAAAGGACATAATTTTGAGATCTTTGACATTTAAAAAGACACAAGAAATCTCTAAATTCTGTACAATTTATACTGAGTGAGTAACATCTATGCTAAATAAATAGACATAATGATGACATACTCCTTGGTAGAATAATCATTAAAATAACAATTTCTTTCTGTTCTCCCGGTATTACTCAATTGTAGATAATTTTAAATTTTAACAGGAAATTCTAGTTTTACTAAATCACATGGTTATACAAATTCTCTCTGCAAAAAAGACATGTAGAGGAAAAGTATTCACTGCTATGTTTGTAAATATTCACACTGACATGGATGTTCCTCAAAGGTAAGTCTGTGTAATCTAGGCATGACTATGCTTAAATGCCATTTTCAGTGCTTTTAGCAAACGAAACCATATCTGCCACATCTGTAACTTTTATTTATTTATTTTTTTAATTTCAAGAGTATCAAGTGAGTGGGATTAATAAAGGGTCTCTTAAAAAGCAAATATTATGTTTTCATAGTTGAGAAATTTTATGCAGGTATTGATGAACACTCATGCTGTATGTAGGATAGAGAGGGACCCTGCTTGGTGGCTTAAGTCCTTTCTGGCCTCTGACTGATGGAGCAGAGCACCATGACGAACTGGGCTGTCCTTCCTGATTAGGATGTGCCAAGGCAGTGCACACAGGTACAATGTATCCTCATTCTTCTTTAGTCTGTCTCACTGGAGCTGGAGGGCAGGCACTTTCATTTTCTAAACAGTTTGCTTCCAGCGTCATTCCCTGCGTCCCGCTCTCAAATTTGCTCTGTACTTCAGCTCTTGTCTGGTGATGTCCTTTCCAATATCTACCACAAGATAAAACACAGCCTGGGTTACCAATAACACAAAACTGAATTCAGAACGACCTTACTGATGGCATTTAAAATGTCAGCAAACTTCAACAACAATTAACTTTTAACAACTGCTGCTAGAAACTCATCAAGCTGGTGTAGAAGACAAACTACATATTGATTTGTGATTCCATTGATAGACTCGTGGATTCACAGCTGAACTGACTTAGATATTTGTGCATGTAAATTTTTTTAACAGCAAATTGCTGAATATTTTTAAATTCAACCCTTCTGCCAGTATTCTCTCTGCTAGATTTTATGATGACTTCTGACACAGATATAAAAATTACACCTGCAAAAGAACTTGTAGGATATAGCTGCTCGTATCTATTTTCTGCTGCTTTTCCTGTCAGCATTGCCATATGCATACCAGCAATTAAAGATGCATGGAACTCTTTGCAAGCGACTACGAAGAAATCTTTGATGATTCTGATGATCAGCACTTAGCATTAGCAACACCATTTTTTTGGTTGCTTCATTCACCTGCAAAACCTGAAGGTTAAAAAGCAGCATGGGAAGATTAAAAATTTTGAACTGGGATTTTTTTTTACTTGATTTTTTAAAAGGAAATCTTTCCACAAAGCTTTCTATTTAATGGACAAATCTATGAAAGAGGCTTCTGACCGTGAGCATATCTAATGAAACACAGTAATCCTAATTATCCTAACAGTCATTTATAACAGCAAAGGGATGGTGGGTCTTCCTACTGGGACAGTAATGAAACTGGCAGCTGGGGTGGTGGACAAAGAAAGGAGAATGAATTTGGTTTTGAAGCTCCCTGACCCATCCAATTGCTTTTTAGGTGTGGTTTATGGTCTTTTCAAGTGTTCTGAATTAATCAGCTTTTGCAGAAGTCAGATCAGGGCTCACTCCAACTCCAAATGAAATCTCAAAAAAAAAGTGAAAGAGAACCTGTTAAACCTGGCTGCTTGGTAATGTGCTGTTTCTACACACGGTTGTAGATTCCATCATGCATTTCACTCTACAAAGTGCTCTGAAACACAGAAGGAAAAAAAATCAGCTGACCAAACCGGCAGCAATTTTTTGACCATATTTAACCTGTTATGCTCATTTTAAATTTTGTTTAATAGGAACATTTTTTCTATCTATGACTATTGCTTAAGTTTTAACAGAAGTGACTTGAATTCCAGAGTGAAGGAAAAGTCCCAGTGAACTGTGTTTCTTTTTTAATGAAATTGTCTTTTTCTTGTAGCTGCGGTCTGGTAGACAGTGAGTTTCATTTGGCAACAGAGGACAAGAGAAGAATGACTGAGTTTAGCTTTATTCTAAGGTTATTCTCACTCGTTCATTACCGACACTCAATGTCTCTCACCAGTTTAGGAGAAAAGTTGATATAGTGACTT
>WAAE01009717.1:0-57496 GCA_013400495.1 Nicator chloris | reverse complement strand
TGATCTGTGCTCCCCTGGTGCCCTTTCATGTCTCTCTCTGAGCCCTGCTGACTCTGGCAAGTTTCTTGCTTTCAATGTGCAAGGCTTTCAGGTCTCAATGCATTTGGCAAACCAGTTCTCAACCCTCTGTCTTAACAGACTTCTATTTTGTTTGCCCTTTCCGGTTTTCCTTATTCAAGTTTCTGCTTCTTAGAGATCATCTTCTTGGTCTATATCCTTCCGGATAAGAACCAATGCTATACTCACAGACAGCACATGGCAGCACAACCACTGTAGCACTTTGCCCTCTGGTTTACACCTGAAGAAGCGTCTCAAAACAGAGATGCTTTTTTAAAATTTAATGTTACAGTAGTTTGCATTTTTGTAAACGTCTTTGCTCAAATAAGGTTACTGGAACACTGTCACAAAAAAAACCCAGCTCTCATGTATCTAAAACAAGACCCTGTATGTTGTTCAGAACCAATCCCAGCATAATTCTTACTAGCTGAAAAGAATAGTGCAGTGTCTGGAAAAAACATGTAACAGTGGACTATTCAGCCAGCCAATACAGGGATAGTTTTTACTTAAGTATTTTGTCCACATAGCCTCTATGATTTTCATAAGCACTTCTTAAGTCAGGACTGTGACAGTATTTTAACCATTAGGAAGACAATTTCCATCTGCAGCACATGATGTACATGCAGATACAGATGTAACATCCTAACACTTCTTTTTTTTTAATAGAGCTTCCTTCAACATATAGACAAGTCAGTCTTCTCAATTTCCTTCTGGCTTTCTAAGGAATTTGGATTCCCAACAGCATCATAGCACCTAGCAAACGCCTATAACATTTTAAGACGCCTATTGTATTACTTTCCTAGCAAATGGAGGCCTTTTAATCAACTTTTTCACAAGACGGTTTTACTGTATTTATAGAAATAGTGGGAAAGAAACTTGTTGGTAAGCTGTAACTACTCTTACCTAATATACGATGGCAAAGATTAGAACAAAGGGATGCAGAAGAGAGGCTACTGGTAATTGCTACAATATTCAGGTTGCTAATTTTAACAGCCTGGAGGAACCTACCATTTACTGATGTTATTACTGCTAAGCACAGCAAGCATCTGCTGCTTACAGGCTGAACTACTGCAAGTGAATTAACACCTTCTGTTTATCAAAAAATTACCGCTTCTACTGTTTTAGGAAAGGCAGACACTGTTATAGTCTCTAGGTTAAAATAACACTCAGGTGACATTCTCAGACTTGTGCAATGTTTTTCCTCAAAGGCAGGTTTCTACGAAAGGAGACCATCCATTTTACTCATTTACTGCAAACATTATTATACATAAGATTGACTTATTACTTCAAGCGCTAACTTCAACGCACTGAGACAATTCTCAAACATCGTCAACAAACTCGAAGGTAAATGAAAAGCTACAGAGACTTTGTTCCCTCAAGTAAGCATCTGGTTCCTTTTCAACATGACTACGCTACTAAGCACATTAATTTATTCTAAAGGAACAGACAGAAACATGATTCCATCTCTTATGTGGAACACCTAATGCTTTTTAAAAACATATTCTTTACTTACTAGAAGGAGTATTTTTCTAGCTGAAGGGTAACACATCATCCAAGAATCCTTATAAAAGTAAATAGATGTCACAATTAAAGCATGGGGGTCTAGCACTAGAGGTGTGTAGAAAATGGAGGTAAAGAAATGGGGAGGTATAAGCAGCATCTTTAAAGAATATCCATTGAAAATAAATGTTACAAGTCATAGAATACATTCCTTCAATGAAGCATGAATTCCAAAATACGTGTGACTTCACTGTCGTGAGACTAAATGATGAAATGCACATCAGCCACTGCATGTATTTTGGAAATCTATTGACTGTACCTCCACCTATGATTAGGGCAAAGCATAATTGTATTATCATGGATATGCAGGTAAAATCTCACACTACAACAATCAAATGCATTCAGTAGTTGCAATCAGTCAGTCTTACAGTCTAAAACTAAGGAACACAGTTCAGTGAAATAAAGGAGGAGATATACATCTATATATATATACACAGAGAGCGCAAATGTGTGTGTGTGTGAAAGCAATAATGCATTCTGAGACAGACTTCTCCCACTATGATCTAAGATTAAGACATCTGCAAAAGGGGCTAAAATACAACTATGACCAAGAAGGGATGAACCACAATTCTTCGCATTCCCACTCACAATACCCATCAGATGCCTTCACCTTTGCATACTAGTCCCCCTCAACACCAGTAAGGCTCAGGCAAGTACTACTCTATGCCCTATGCAATGTTCTAAGCTTACAGATGAGAGAAACCATGAAAACACAGTGCTATATTCACAGACCATACTGCTGCACCAAATCAGTCTCATGCTACTATGTTACTCAGACAGCAACTATCTTCATCACTGTAATTGTATGGAAACCAGCAAACTACAATGACTGGCTGCATTTAAAAAAGATCTCAACTATACAGAACTTAGGATTCAGAGCTGTGAGATGTTTTACAGACATGTTCCCTAAATACCAAACTCAAGTAAGAATTGAGCACACTTTGCAAGTTAGCTACAAAGGAGAGATTGGAAGAAAAAAGTACTTTGTTCTCATCCATAGAACAAAGAGTAGTTTATAAAATATATTGTACCTTTTCCACAAGAGATCATATTGTTCTTATTTCCTCTCTAAGCTTTCTCTTTGTCCCACAGTCATGCAAGTCACAGCCCATCCTAACTTTAGACCAAGTTTCTTGCCAATTAGATTTTACCTCTTAGGAACACCTTAACAGTGGATGCACTCAAAAAACTACGTTTGTCAGACTGACTTACACTGCAAATTTCCAGACCTAAGTAAACAGAATTTGTCTGCATTTTTAAGAAAATCAGAAACTAATCTATTTTTGCAAACTATGTCCATCCAATAAAACTTAACCACATTAACTTACCTTATTAATGGCTGGATGGATTTTGAAAAAGCTGCATCATAAAAAAATGAAAAATAAGCAGATGTACAGCTCTAATTTAATACACAGCAATGCAGGTCCACTACGTAAGTGAAGCTTACATAGCACATTACTCCTTACTTAGGCTGATGGACTTCCCTACACCACCAAGAAAACATCACAATCATTTTGTTTCACCAGTGAAGGAGAATGCCTTATGTTCAACCTTGGGACAAGCTTGCTATGCCAACAAATAGAACAACTAAACCCTGAAATTCCTGTCTTAATACCATTCTTTTCCAAATGTTCAAAGATAGCAAGCGATTAACATCCTAGACAAGTCAGCCTACAACAGCAGAAACATATTAATGATGATTGACTAATTGTGCCCATGTAGATCAGATATTCATTACATCAGGTTAGCCACTGAAACATTAAAGGGAAGCAACTCTTGATAGAACTCTGAGCAGCATACTCTAACTCAAAAGGCACCCATCAAAGCACTACTGGCAACAAATCCTTGACATTCAAAGTCGGCATCTCTGAAAGGCAAAAAAAAGCTAGAAAAGTCTTTTCTGGATTTAAGTACTGCTGCAGTTTGCCATATAATAGAGGAAGCTCCTTTAAAATCATAACCAAAAGAACAATGTGTTTCAGAGGTGAAATGATGATCTTGGAGGTCTCTTCCAACCTAGTGATTCTGTGTGTAAAGATATCACACTGGTTGTTCAGTTTCAATCAGGTTTTAGGGGAAAAAAAGAGCTTTTACTACTTTGTTATAGGACTCCATCAGAAGATGTCTTCAGAAATCCTGAAGTCATGTACAAAGCAGGAAAAGAGGATTGGAAGATTAAGGATATCAAAAACGATTATGAGGAACAACTTAACAAGATGCAAAGCTATGACTGAGAAAGGCTAAACTAGTTCATGAGCCCAAAAACCTGCTTCTGTTAAGTGAATTAAATGATCAGTACAGAGAAAGTTAAGTGATCCCAATGCATGATATGCAGAGAAGCTAGTATTTTATTTTTTTTAATTCCTCAGAGACTTCCCTGATCCACAACTATGAAGGGAGAACTTGTCCCAAACTTTTTAATAGAAAATACTTCACAGCAAAACCTATTCCTGGTATTTCAGTATTCACCAAAAGTTACACTCACTTGACACTGCATTTGTACCAGAACAACAAGCAGTTATTTTTTTTTTAAATTTATTTAAAAGGATTAGCTTTGACATTCAAAATAGTCAAAGTAGCCTAAAGTAGAATCAATGCAATAAAATAATAGCTATGACTACATCAAGATGCTAACATAACCATCATAAATGGAAGTAGTATCTTAAAAAAAAAAAACATTCACAGCTACTTGGAAGAATCAGAGAATCACACAGGAAAATCTATTATTGTCTTGGATTTCCAAATGGTGTTTGACAATGGCCCCATACACCCCTACGGAGGCTTATGAAGAAACTAAGCTGACATGGGATGAGGGGAAAGACCCTTCATCTAGATAAAAAATTGTTTTAAACAGGCAACAAGCAGCTGGAAGTCTTAGTTTCCATATTAAAGGAAGATCACAGGTGAAGCCTCAAAGCACAAAAACATCAGTCAAGTCCCATATCAGTAATCAGGAGACAAAGTACAAGATAGAACAAGATAGCCCAAGATGCAGGAATACTGACACTATCACATACAGGTGTGGTTCATGTAAGTCTCAAAGATAAAACAGGGACTACAAAGCACACAGAGGAGATAAACATCTAGAGGCAGGAAACAGTTTCAATACAAGAAATTATTTAACAGACTAGAAAACAATCAACTGACAGGTGATTCAACCTGCCCCCTCCTCCTTTTTCAAGTCCCCTGCAAAAAGCACTCATGGTCTGCCTCTGTAATGCACAGACCTGCAACTGGCAGCCACTACAACTCTAATGACAGCCTCAGGATAAAGAAAATAAAAAAACATTCCATAATGCACAGCTTTACTGAGGAACATCTTCCCACAGGTCACTGCTAATCTCAGATCATAAAAGATCAAGGCAAGACACATTCATACACAAAATCTACAATAAGCATAACAATGCACTGCCTATAGTCCAGGTATTTCAAGAACCACAGATAATTTCAAGCTGGGAGATGCTTCCAGGAAATATCACCACAAGTTCACGTTGATATATTCTCTTCCCAATACTTGGCATTGGCCTCTAAGGGTCTCACCCAGTACAGCTGTTGATGCTTAGTGCCAGCTGTCTCTACTGCCAAAGCCTAACAACTGGCAAAAACACCATGAAGCTGATGCCAGGATCAAACTGCTCCAAACATGTCCCATTCTCCTTTACACACAGATGTGAGCACCTGTCATGGAAGGCCTTCTCATGTTTTACTACTGCAGCTCAGGCTTTCTGACCTCCAGTACCTCTGGTGACTCCAGAGCCTGCTGCTGCCAGAACATTCCTTTCATTCCACTCCCCAAAGCATCAGTCTCTCACTCTATGCTAGGTATCCACTTCACACGGAAACTTTGTGCTTTACCAAGGCAACTTACTTGACCACAGAAAAAAAGAGATGTTCTGTTCTTCTGACAATTCATCCAGCAGCTACCCTGGAACTCTCCTTCATACCAAAGTTCAGGCCCAAAAACAATCCATTTAACTACATCCTGATGCTCTCTCCAGAAATTTACTATGACTAACAGCCAACTACTTCCACACTTCTCCTTGCATACACTCCAGCATATAGTTCTGCCTAGTTCTACCCCGACCCTATAGTCAAGCAAAACAGGAATTGAGTGTACCATGCCAGTATGACCTGCCTCCTACATTAACACCTCCACTAGAGGCATCCACCTAGCGCCAAGATAGACACCAAGGACTGGACAGCAGTGTGGGCAAAGCATAGCCCACTGTGTTGATTCCTCGCTAGAAGGTGTTGGAGCAAGACAGCACTGTTAAGCACAGCAAGGAGCTAAGAAGGCACCTAAAGCCTTTACAAGAGCTGGACATCTCACTGCAGACAGCAAAGGCTTCAGAGCATTTCCAAAGTCTATATTCTTTCATCTCAAAGTACAAGAAAACAAAATTTGCAGAAGGGGCTGACAATGCCGCGTGCCCACACATAAATTTGTATCTGACAGCAGGATAATAAGAAGCAAGGGTTGACAAACATGTGACTGGAGCTATGCACAGTTCTGAATGCAATGGATTTCTAATAGTGCATTGCACTAAACTGCAATTAAATTTATCTTAGCTGAAGTTCTGAAATATATCAAAAATGAAAAAAAACCTTTTAAGACTGGAATTAGAAACACTGCATACAGGTGAAGAAATAAAGACGACCTAATTAGGCTTAGCATACAGGTGCACCACCGTATCTCTGGACATCACTTTTTCTGCACAGTATCATTCAGCTGCAAACTGGTGAACATTGAAACAAATCTTCTGTGAAAGCACTGCCATAGGCTTACCTTGCATATGAGAACTCTCCCCAAGTACCTGCTGAAGTCATCAGGGAATGCTGCCCTGAATCCTCCTTCAGCATAAGGAAATGTGGAGGTCTTGGTGCTCTTGTACTCTATGGCAGACCTTGTGTGTCATTATCAAGACAGAGTTAAAGACAACAGCTATATAGGGGGAAAATGAATGCAGGAAGTAATCAGACACTATGTAACTCTAATTAGTCCAGGCACAGCACCATTCCAATGTATCATAACAGTTCTGGTATCCAAACTAATCCTCAACAAGGCAGTTCTGTTGTTTCTGCACAGCACTGTAATGTGCCAAGCAGATATGCCAGGTATTTCAGCACTAATCTCATTCAACATCTACAATTAGACTGAACACTTACCTGAAAATATTAAGCAGAACAGACTCAAATTGTTAAAAATATTTAAATTCTTTACTTACTTTGTTAAATTCATATTAAGAAGCAAAATAATTAAATCTGACGTGATTTTATACTATTCACAAGCTATTGGCTACATCTTTGGAGAAAGTACTCTATCTGCTGTGCATCCAAACAAAAGCAGTAGAGGCCTTAACAAAAAGTTTAGAATAGACTGATAAGGTCTTTTGAAGTAATATTTGAATCCTTTCAAACTCTCTGGACGCTTAAATTACTCAGATATATTTAAGATACTGACTTTACAGAAACAGAAGGCATTTGCTGAACAAAAAACACACAACCCTAAGAGGCTAGATGTAGTTTTAAACCACACAAGAGAACACTTTATAGTACCAAGAAATAATATGTACTTCTGAACATCAGTCACAAGTTGAATTAACCTCATAATATCAAAGGACACTTCTCTGCCTTGCATCTGAAACCAATCATTTTGTCATCTGTACTCCTAAACTAAACACAGGCACATAGGAATTTACACTGTTGCTATATTAATCACTCTGTTATAGCACTGGAATAAATGTGGCTTCAATCTCCTCGTTCCTTATCGTCCAAAATTCTGTAAAAGCATAACACAGGACAATCTAGGGCATCCAAAAGCACAGCTTTAGGATGAAATCTAATCAAACACAGCTTTTCACACTTGTGTTTTATGGAAAAAAATCCCTTTACAAAGGTTTTCATGCTGCTATCAAAGTGGTGGAAGCATGAGGCCACTGGAAAAAAAGGGAATGCTGTATATAAAACAGAGGAAAACAGGGTGTTTATACAGTATCCCTAAACATCACCACACCTCCCATCACAAAGCCACTGACTACCAGCAGTGTGAATAAAACGATGACTTGCAGTGCTACACACCATCCTCAGCTCTGAATGAGAAAGCAGGAGAGCATAATACTGCTTCAAAGCACGCAGGCAATTCATCAGAAGTACAACTCTAGCCTGGGAGAGGGCTAACAGAGATTACCCTGCTTACTCTGTTACCAAAAGACAATACAGTAACACTGTGAGCCACTGCGTATCACTCGGAAATTTTAGCATGTTATAGAAAAGCATTCTTTTACCAATAATATTCACGGCAGAGTAAGCACTACCATTCATGTACAGGGTGAGCATAAGAGCACCTATGATCAAGTCCTACATCCTATAATCAATGCCCAAACCAGACTGCAGCTGAAGATTTTCAGGATCAAATTTTTCAACAGTTGCATATACCAGTAAGGCAACACTGAAGATGCTCTGTCAGCAGACGATGAGTTATCAAAGTGATACTTCAGGACCAGGCTGACAGTTCCAGGGAACAGCAGGCAACTAAAGGAACATAAGGGATCCACAAGAAACTCCTGTAGGGATCTGTCCCCATCCCAGCCTTTTCAGTGCATTTTTTATTCCAACTGCCAAATAACACACCAGCAAGGCTTCAGGAAAAAGTTAAGGTTACTACTAAACAGGAACTACTGCAGAAGACAGATACCTAAAGCAAATCCATCAGTGACAGTATTCTCATTTCAATCATGCAAGCACTTCATAAAAAATTACTAACACTAAACAGAAAATTGTTTAAGAATATACACTTGCCTAAGAAAAACCTTGGGTAAGAGAACTCAAACTTTAAGGCAGAAACTGCTTGTCATATTTAGGTCTACAGTTTCAAGACTCATGCTCTCCTTCAGCACTAGTTAGTTCCCTGCTACTTTAAGGAATGCTCTGGAACCACAGGATCACACATGCTGCAGTTACTGGTATCCCACTGCCAATATCAGGTCCCACTTTTGTAAATGAGATCCTTGACAGAAGATCAGGAAACACAGCTTCCACTGTCAAAGATATTTAGCAAAAAACTTGTCATTAACACATCAGCAAAAGAACTACCTACATTACAGAACTGAATAGTGCAACTGAATCTCAGCTAAACAATTTTCTTGCATATGGATTCTCCATAAACTCATACTTGAAAAGTGGCATAGCCACTATTACAGGAAAGCCAAAAGAAAACAGAAGGACAGAAGATGAAAAATAAAGATAGGTGAATGGCATAGGTGGTGCTGCCCAGCAGCTACAGGACAGAACTTGCAACGCTTGGATTTGATTCACAGGTTTGCCATTTTCCATAGACCTGCTGGGTAAACTCAGGCTGCTCCTTCCTCCATCTGCCTGGAGATCTGCCTCATTACACTGAGCTGACTTAAATTAAAAAGTTAACTCAGCGCTCTACTGCATCTCTACAAAAACAAAATGAGAACTTCATGCTATTGCAAAGATATTATTGGAACTTGAGACATACAAACTTCTTAGTATAGGACTCAAAGCTCCTAGTGCAAGACACCTCCTAAAGATTCAAATTCTAGCTTCCTGTAAGAAATTTGAATTTTCAGTGTCAGTCCGGAATTAAAAAGCAGTAGTCACAAGACTTGTCCTCCCCCTCTTGAGGTTATGGTTTGCAAAAATAGAACTTTAAAAATATATTTTAATACTTCTCCATAACTTATACTCGGCACCTGACAGTACTACACAAAAGAAAAAAGGAAGCCACTGTCCTTACGTTAAACCTCTCACTTAAAAATCCCCAGCTCATACCCTGTTATCTTTAGCTATTTCCCCTCTACAAATATGCAGTGCCCTTATTCCACAGGCATCCAAGGGTCTTGATGTTAGGATATTCCAACAAACTATTTTTGAAGTGACATCAGAAATCTGCTACAGTCAGTCAATGCAGCTAGCACTTTTTCCAAGAATAAAATAACCTTAACTTTATAAAGTGACATTTCCCCTTGATTGAATGAAATTTGACAAGTGAAGCATAGCAATCACATAGAGCATCCCAGACATGCTTTGGTCAATTTTAGTCCCTTCTCCATGCCAATCAGATCAAACTGAATACTCGGCCTTTCTAACTACTCATTTATACAATAAAGGTATGGCTTACAAGATAGGGTAAGCTTCATAAAAGCATTCTCTTCAAAAAGATTTCTGTGCAGGTATTGGCTGGCTCAACCTATCCTAGAGCTAAAATACGCTTGACAGAAATGTTCTAAGACCACACTGACTTCCATGCCTGTCTCAGACAGAACTCGGCACCTCCCTTTCAAGTGATGTTGCTAACGCTCCCCAAGCTAACCAGCTTGCTGCAGCCTAAACAGAGGCATTTAAAAATTACCAGAAGGGTTTTGAGTTCCTCTGAACGGAAGCCTTCCACTTCCCCTTACAATCCGAATTGACACCTGGTAGCTCTGACGAGCATCCTGCACACAAATCCTTGCTTTAATTATTGGAGGTGACCTCTGATAACGGCCTGACAACTTCACCTCTCAACCTATTACAAAGTAAGGCCGAACCTCCTGTATCTACGGGTCCCCTGGCACTGCGTGAATCGCTGCTTCGGCCAAGAGCCACCCAGCCGGCACAGACCAAGGTGATTCACAAAAGGGCATGGGTTTGTGCCCCGCCATCCCCGACCATCGGCCTCCCTGCCGCGGCCGGCTCCAGAGGAGTTCGTCTGATCCCAACCCACCGCCCCCTTTCCCAGCGGTGCCGCAGGAGGCGGCCGAGGCTCCCCTTCCCTCTGGGGCTGCAGCAGCCCCTGGGGCCCCGGCTGCTCACCCCTGCACGCCCGGGCTGTATTTCCTGGTCTTCCAGGGGGTGCCGGGACTCTGCAGCGCTGGCTGAGGCGGCTGCCGCTGCTGGTGAGGGGAGTTGTTGACGGCGACGCCGCGGCTGCCGGAGAGCAGGTAATTCATCCCATAGGTGCTGGCTTTATTCTCCCGTTTCCTGCGGCCCGGGTGGTACTGGTGCTGCTGTGGAGACGCCGGGGGCGGGTGCGCGCTGCGCGCCGGGTGCGGCGGCTGGTGGTGCCCATTCACAGCGTTCACTTTGTTCTCGTGGAAGTTAAAAAACTCTCCGGGTCCGGCCCCGCTGCCCAGCAGCCCGGGAGGAGCCACCACCACCGCCCGGGGGCCGCCGGAGGAAGAGGAGGAGCCGCCGCCTCCGCCACCGCTGCACGATCCCGAGGAGGAGAAGCCGGGGCTCTCGGTGCCGGACTCCACCGACGAGCAGGAGGACGAGGAAGACACGGAAGGCGACTTCTGCAGCCGCCGCCCTCCCTCGCCGCCGCCGTTCACCGCCGCGGGGCCGCCGGGGACAGCGGGCACCAGTCCGGTCAGCAGGGCCGGCGGGGAAGGCGAAGGCGAAGGCGGCGAGGAAGAGGGGCAGCAGGCGCCGGGCGCCCCGAGCCGCACGCAGCCGTGCCCGCGGGGCGGAGAGGCGGCAGAGTCCAGCGCCGGGGAGTTGAGGCAGAGGTAGTGCGGGAAGCTGGCGCCGCCCCGGCCCCCCACGCCCTGCGAGGTCTCCCAGATCTGCATCCACAGCGCATTCGCGGGTCCTTTCTGCTCGGGCTGGATCCAGGCCACGCGGGGATCCATCCACGCCCGCCCGCCGCCGCCGCCGTCCCTCACTGCCCGGCCAGAGCTCCGCGCCGCCGCCCGCTCACCGCCCGCTCCCTCGCTCGCTCGGCCCGGCAGCGGCGCTAGGAGCGGCCCGGCAGCAGCGGCATGTGTCGCGGGGAGGAGGGAGCTAGGGAGGGCGGCAAGGCGGCCGGAGGCAGATCCGGGCGAGGCGAGCGCGGCTCGGGAGGAAGCGAATGCGGCGCAAACTGTACCCGGCGCTGCCCGGAGCGCTCCGCTCGCCGTTCCAATGTGGCGTGTCCCCCTCGCCAGGGCCAGAACCGGCACTGCGCATGTCCCGCAGATTTTAAACCTTCACCGGAGACGGCCGCCCTGGCAACCGCACATGCGCGGGAAGCGGGAGGGAGACGGGAGCTGGGAATGCTCCCCCGCCCGCCCGGCGCTCGCCCGCCCGCGCCGGCGCGGAGCGGGGCAGCCGTGCCTCGGCCCCGGCGGCGGGCGGGGAGAGTCGCGGCGCGGGGCCGGCAGTTCCCAACTCCCGGAGTCACGGAATGGGTCAGGCTGGAAGTGGTCCAGCCTGCCTGCTCAATCAGACGCATCCCAGAGCACGTGGCAGGCGATTGCATCCAGACAGTTCTTGAATATCCCCAGTCAGGGAGACTCGACACCTCTCTGGGCAACCTGTTCCAGTGTGTAGTCATTCACACCGGAAAGAAGTTCTTCCTCATGTTTAGGTAGGGTTTCCTTTGCATCAGTTGCTGCCCTCTGCTTCTTGTCCTGTTGCTTGGCACCGCCGAGAAGAGCCTGGCTCCATCCTCTTGACACCTTTCCTTCAGATACTTACAGACATTCATGAGGTTCCCTCTCACTTGTTTTCCCATCTCCGTGAGCGGCTGGTGCAGCCGCAGCCCTGCCTCTGTGTTGGTTTCTCGCAAATACTGCATTGTCTGACCCCTCCATGCCACAGCTCATCCCTTTGCAGAAGTGTAGCCCAGTTCCCATAAAAATAAAAGGGTGGATTTTGAGGACCAATTCAGAGGAGGAACAAGTGCAGACAGATCTCCTTTGGGGAGACTGAAGCAGTGGAGAGTGTGGGGCTGAGCAGGGCCACTCACTCCCTCGGGGAAAGGGGAGGGCTGGGTCATGTGTCCACGCAGCACCATGCAGTTCATAACCAAGGGAAGGCTTTCCTTGGATTGGTAGCACCGAGACAGCACCACAAACCCCCACATTTCCACTGGGTACTTCAGTTTTTATTGGACTTGAGTCCAGGACTGGGGACAGGGCAGGGAGACAGTGCCAGTTCCAAGGGGTGTCTCTAGTGGATGGGTTTCACGTGCAGTGATCACTAAGTAAAATGCATACTGCTATTGGAATGGGATCAGACACAGATGCACCATGTCTGAAGACAGACTTTAGCAGCCAGCCTCCCAGAATGATGTCTGTAACTGTTCGCTTTCGAATCCAGTGATTTGCCTATTTCATTGAGCAGCTTCAGCATGCATATGGATAAAGTGTCCTCTCCTGAGCTACCCCCAGAAACTCCCGCAGTCTAGGACTTCCCAGACCGTTCAAGAGAGCCCTTAATCTGACTGCAGAACAGCACAGAGAAGAGCTGTACCTGCATAAAGCCAAATACTCTCAGGGAATCCTAGTTAGAACAGCCCTCCAATGCAATTGCATGGTACTTCTTGAATGAACTAGCTGCCACAGAAGGTGAGAAAAGGAGAGGTCCTGCTCTCCATAATCCTGCTAATTCCTTTCCCTGCTGCCTTGCACAATCCCTGATATTGATCAGTGAGCCAATTTCACTTGTTAATTCAGAGAGGACCGAATTTGGAAGAAAAGTAATAGTTTTCAGCAGTTCATTTTGAATTAGCTTACTTTGTGATCAGAGTTGGCGCTAAGGAGGGGGTGGAGAGAGGATGAGAGAACAAGACTGTCGTTTGTTAGCAAAGGGTAGCTGTGCTTGATGCAGTTGTATTCTCGAGCTAAACCCTTAGACTTCAGAGCAAGGGAAATTGATATGAGGGTGACAGCCTAATGTTTATTACCGGAAGTCATTTAGAAAAAACAGATCATTAATTTTTGTTAAGGAATAGCCCTCTTTTCAGGACTAACAGCCAAAGTACACATAAAGGTACACAATAAACTAACCAACCCCAAACCGTATGAAAGAGCTATTAATTATGTCTCATGTAGGAGTATGTTCACCACAATTTCTTGCATGGTCAATGAAGTGTTCAGATCTTCAGCAGAGATTTCAGCTTGGGTTACTGACAGCAGTCCTTGGTTTTATCGTTCATCTTCCAAAGGATTTTGGATTGTTTTGGTTTGGTTTTAATTGAACTTGAAAGAAGACAAATAAATAGGCCCCTCGAATCTGTTCTTTTTATACAAATGCTGTAAGAAATAAACCAGAGAATTACACTGTCTCTTCTTTTAGCATTCTTGCCTCTATGATGGCCTGGGTACAGCAAAGAGAGGTGAGGATCCAACAGTATTTCTGCAAGCATTGCTGCTGTGGTTTGCCAATGGTTGGAAGAGTTACTTTGTAGATCGACTGAAGTACTGAGAAGGTTGAGGCAGCTACAGAGCCCACATCTCAGCATTTTTATTTCTGTGTTTTGACTTTTCATACATCCAATAAAGATCACATCTTCAACCTGCTGAGTTAAAACTCTTAAAATAAAGGAATACTGATCAGTGTTTTCATAGGATCGTAGAATCACAGAGTGGTTTGTATTGGAAGGAACCTTAAAGATCATCTAGTTCCAACCCTCCTGCCATGGGCAGGGACACCTTCCACTACACCAGGTTCCTGGTGGAGGGAGGAACCAAAAAGACACAATGGCCAATCTTATGGAGACCTTTCCAAGCTCAGCAGTTTCATGACCTGTTTTTTTATTTCCTTCCCTGCCCTGCTGCCATCTTTTAAAAGTCTGCACTTTCAAGAGGGCCTGATTTCCCTCTTTGCTAAAATTATCTCCAACTTAATTTTTGGGTCTAAGTGGTAGAGACCACTGCTTTGTAAGAAGCAGTAGCTCAGAAACAGCTTTTGAATGAGGAGAGACTCTCACCAATCCCAACACTGTCTTGGAAGAGGCTAGGCTGTTTCCTGAAGTAGCCACAGAAAGAGTTGTCTCTCACTGGCCTAAACTGTGTTAGACAGAATTTCTGAAGCTACAATAGTGCTTTGTCAATTCTTTGTATGGGTTCAAGGCAGCATACACCACGTAAGTGGAATAGAGGACATGGGAGGGATGGGTAGGCAAAATGTGCTTGAAGGTCCACATTTTAAGTACTTGGAGAAGAAGGAAATCTCTGAGAAATTGATAAGCAATGGTTTGACAATACACCAATTCATTTCTCTATCTCATGATGATTTGTCATGATGAGCTTGTGGCACATCACTGAAATATCTCTGCAAAAAAGGAGGTAGTACATATTTCCTACATAAGTGTGTACAATATGGAGAAATAATACCCGGTGGTCTGTTATAGCATGACAAAAAGAAAAATTATCATCTTCTAACATCAGCTTTTTTTCTCCTCTGTTTCTAGCCTCTTCAGTGAGAAACCTAAATAAAGCACGTTTCTAATCTTATCTCCTTAAAGTGAGAATTTCCCTCTAAAAGTAGCAAGTGAGAACTTCCTTTGCAACGATTAATTTTTTTTTAAGTCTGGTTGATTTTAATTCAGCTGTCCTTTACTGAGTGAAACTCCACACTGAAGGTAAAATTCTCAGAATGTTTGAAAGTCAAATACAGTTTGGATCATAAGAAAAATATTTTTTCAATAAAGCTTTCTTCCCACTGTTGAATTTGTGTGGATGCAGATAATGAAAAGTCTTCCCCTCTACTTGGCGCTGGTGAGGCTGCGCCTTGAATCCTGTGTCCAGTTCTGAGCCCCTCAAATCAGGAAGGACATTGAGGTGCTGGAATGAGTCCAGAAAAGCTGGGCAGCAAAACTGATGAGGGGTCTGGAGCACAAATTCCATAAGGAATGTCTGAGGGAGCTGAGGTTATTTGGCCTGGAGAAAAGGACACTCAGGGATGACCTTATCACTCTCTACAACTGCCTGGAAGGAGCTTGTAGCCACGTGGGTGTCGATCTCTTCTCGCAGCCAACCAGTGACAGAAGGAGAGATACAGCCTCAAGCTGTGCCAGGAGGTTTAGCTTGGACATTAGGAGGAATTACTTCACAGAAGGAGTGATTATACATTCAAATGAGCTGCCCAGGGAGGTGGTGAAGTTGCCATCCCTAGAGGTGTATAAGGAAAGGCTGGACATGAAATATGGATTTTGGCCCATATGACTTTGATTCTGGCCACCCACAAACACACTGCAAGCCTCTGATGCATCCCCTCCTTCATGCTCACCAGCTCTGATCTCCTTTGTAGCCCTTGTGGCCCATAGCCATTCCCTCAAGAACTGGACTCAGTGATCCTTGAGGGTCCCTTCCAAGTCAGAATATTCCGCGGTTCTGTGGTGGGATGGATGGAGAAGGCACAGAGACTAGGGCTCAGCAGTATATCTGACCACACTCGTACCTGATGAAGGCGGGAAGAGGAAAGAACAAATCAAAGTCTCAAGCTAGATGGGGGTGTGAGAGAAAGGCTGTCTTGCCAAAGGAAGTGCATCTCTAACAAGTGACCTTCAGAGTGTGCTAGTCACCAGGAGATAGTGTTGGGGAGGAGGTAACAGGGAAACAGTTTCCTTAGCTGCACTATCATCACTTTCTTTTCACAGTAAATACATTCTGGAATGAGAGAGTGGAGATACAACTTTCATGTCTCAAATATAGTTGATCACAATAGGGAGACAAGTAGAAATCCAGAGCACCAGTTTCTGATTCTTACAAGGCATCATTTGGGGCATTCTTTTGATCTGTTGTCTGGAAATATGGGCTTTTACCTTCAAAATGGCTTGTGTCTCCTATTAAAGAAGGCTAGGCATGAGTAACCCTGAACAGGCTTAAATCACGTTATATTTTCTCTCTTAAATCTTCTACTTGGCTCAGTCCTTCCTCTCTTCAAGGCTCTATGCCCTCTTCTGATGAAAAGTAAGCATCAGGCAAATTTAGGTTGTTGAGGTATATTCAGAGCCAATTAAAGTACAGAGCCTGAAACAGCTGTCAACCAGCAGCCATCTCCTCTTCCCACTCTGTCTTCCTTGCTCTTGCAAGGGTTGCCAGACCCATGTCACAGAAGCTGAACACATCATAAATCAGCAGCTGAACAGCTGCAGCTTCCAGCCAGGCATGTTCATGCACATGAAAATGCTTTTCTAGCTGCCTCCATAAAATAGCTGTCGGGTAAACGGAGAAAGCGTGGGAGGCAGTTCACCAGCCATTCCGTTCTCTTTGCGTTCGGGGTGGCATCACAGTGGGAGAGGGTGCACGGGCAGCCGGGTGTGGTTCTTGCCTCACACTGCTGGATGTGTGTCAATGCTTCTGGAGGGAACTCTGCCTTGGAGACCTTTCATCACTCTGTGCATGGTATCCATGTGCAATACTATAAGAGGAGCAAGGTAAAGGTGCCGCCTTGACATTCCCACAGGCTATTTCCATTGTTCTATTTGGGACTCTGATAGGGATTACTTTCAAAAGTCTTCTTTATTATGAATGTTTATCTTAGCTTGTTACACAGTGATTAAATATTTAACACAGCATATTTTTACAGTATTCAGTGGCATATTCTTCTGTATCAAGGATGTTCTGTGAAAGTTTTAAAGTTGTTCTTGTGTTCTGTTTTGTTTCCTTTAATAATTTAGAGAACGTTTGGGAGCATACAGGTTTTGGAAGGTTTGCTTTTTAACACAGGGATTAGGAATTCAGCCTTTGAGACTTGTTCCTTTTCATAAGAGAGGATATTCTGCCAGCAGTAACACTTAATTGAAGACAAATCTCACAGACTGTCTTTCTTCAAAGCTTTATTTAGGCGTGCAATTAAATTGTGATAACAAGCACAAGGAGGGTTTTAAGAATAATTTTAGCTGTAGAAAATGCTCTATGAGGGAGATCGCAAACAAATGAAGTTTGTGCTAAATATCTATAAAGCTTTTGCAAGTACTTTTCTAAGTGGGATCTAAGAAGTTGTATGAAATCAGATGCTGTGTCTACCTGTCCTGGTTAACACAGAGCCCTGCAAAGAGTTGCTTTTGTCAGAAGGGTTGCTTGCCTTTGAATGACAGGTTGAGAATTAAGGAGACTCTCATGAAAGTTTGTAGGAATAAACTGGTCAGAATTCCTTCCTTACTTGTGTTTGCAGTCGAGTTGGTCCCAGGATCATCTTTAAGTTGTCACTCTCCAGGCTGCTGTGGAGGACAGCTGAGGGCATGCAGAACGTGTGCGAATCCTGGCAGAGGGGAGGGATCCCAACTCACAGCGTGGTTACATGTGCACTAATATGTAAGGAAAAAGTAGATCTGGCTAGACTGTCTTCTAGGAGAAGAATCTATAAATAATGCATTGTTCCTCCTAGGAAAAACATTAGAATAAAAATTCTTTCTTCATATCTGCTGGCTGTAAGCTTTCTGCTGGGGGGAGCAGGAGGGGACAAGCTGTGAGAAAGCTGATGTAGAAGTCGCTTAGTGACAATGTGCCCTGGCACCCTGATCTGCCATGTTAACATGGCAATCACACAGGGCAGCAGCTGCTTCTGTACTAAACCTGGAAGGATCATTTATGCATAGCAGAACGACTGGTTAGAATTAAGGTTACGTCAGGAGTCAGCAAAAACTATCATTGTAAAAGATGTAGCCCACTTTTATTAGATTCCATGCTAGATCAAAGCCATATTTGATCTTGCACAGATTTCGAGAAGATAATTTATCTTGCGTGGTCAACTGCCTAAGTATTTATCACTGGTTCATCCTGCCCACTGGTCCTCAGCTATAGGCAGCACAGGCACATACCTACACACATTCTCCCTTTAAATAGAAACTGCTCTATTGCCATGCACTTCCCTCTCCTTAAATATATCCATGTCCTGCATCTCCACCTTCAAAGCTATTATTTTTAACTGTTCTTGGGCCACAACTAGATCACTTGGACATCTCAGGACAGAGATTTCCAGAAGAGAAACAGCTTTTTGCCAATATAAATGTGCTGACCTGAGCTGTATTTGCATTGGGCCATGGATAAGTTAGCAGAGAAGTACAGAAGATCAAAGGAGAGCAAGATTTTTTGGCAGGGTTTTTAGCTAAAGTTGATGTGCTGCAGCTGCAGGATAGATTAGATAAGGACTGATGAGAAAAGAATACGATGGTTTAGCTGGTCCTTTAGAATGAGGATAGGAACAAAGATAGCAAAAGCATGCGTCGGTAAGAGAACATGGCTGGCAGTTTTATTTGATGCAGAGAAATAGCTGGACTAGGAGGAAGGGGAGCAAAAGTGGTGGAGTGGACAGATGAAGGTGTTGGCCAGGGGGCCAGGAAAACTGTCAGAGTGGAGGCTCATTAGTCAGCACACACATGTCCATTTGCTCTTTGAAGGACCTAAAATAAAGGCTAGGAACCAGAAGAGTGTTCAGACACCTCTCCACCAGACTTTCTACAAGCACTCCAACTTTCTTGCCCCAAATCCTCCTATGGGTCCTATCCTGTGGTTCAATACTGGAATCATATAGCACTTTACAACTTTCTCTGCCTTCCTTGAGAAGAAAGAAACAGCCTCACCGTCAGTTCTTTCCAGTGCATGGACAGACTGGATGTCGACAGACATCAGACAGTGATGTCGACAGACAGCAGCTGGGACTTCTCCAGGACTTCTTCAGCTTGTCAGTACCATTTCACCTTGGGACCTTACACACATGCCCTCCAACAGACATCCCTTTGGGATCCTGAAGGCTGTAGATGAGCAGAACATGCCTGGGCGTTCCAAACACCCCTTGCGATGGCAGTGCCAGTATCTCCTGTCTGTGGGTATCAGCAGTGTATCACAGAATTATTTAGATTGGAAAAGACCTGGTAGAATGTCGAGTCCAGCCTTTAACCCAGCACTGCCAGGTCCACCACTAAACCATGTCCCTAAGTGCCACATCTACACATCTTTTAAATACTTCCAAGATCTCTTCAGGGAGTCAACCCTTGGTGACTCTACCAGTTCCCCAGGCAGTCTGTGCCAATTCTTGACAACCCTTTCAGTGAAGAAATTTTTCCTAATAGCCAATCTAAACCTCCCCTGGTGCAGATAACAGCCATTTCTTCTTGTCCTGTAACTTATTACCTGGGAGGAGAGACCAACTCCCACCTGGCTACACCCTCCTTTCAGGCAGTTGTAGAGAGTAATAAGTTCATCCCTGAGCCTGATTTTCTCCAGGCTAAGTAATTCAAGCTCCCTCAGATGCTCCTCATGGAAATTGTGCTCCAGACCCTTCCTAAGTCCATTGCCCTTCTCTGGACTTGCTCCAGAATCTCAATGTCCTTCTTGCAGTGAGGGGCCCAGAACTGAACACAGGATTTGAGTACTCACCACTGCCCCCGTGCCAAGCAGAGAGGGAGGATCATTGCCTTGGTCTTGCTGGCCACACTATTGCTGATACAGGCCAGGGTGCCATTGGCCTTCTTGGACCCCTGGACACACTTTGGCTCATGTTCAGCAGACTGTTAACCAGCACCCCCAGGGCCTTTTCCAATGGACAGCTTTCTAGCCACTTTTCCCCCAACCTCTGGTGCTGCAGGGGGTTGTTGTAATCCAAGGGCAGAACCCAGCATAGAGAAAATGATAGCTACCTGCCATGCCAGTTTCCATTCCACAGCTGTGCAAACTGAGTTAAGGAGTCTGTTCATAATATCAGTCTCTAATCTCAGCAAACATGGGCTTCCCAGTAAATCTATGCCTCTGAGCTCCTGGGCTCATGAGCTCTAGGGAAATGCAGGTAACACTGAAGAAACAACATTCATTTGTTGTGGTGAGAGCAGAAAAGGCAGGAGGAAGGAAGAGAGAAATGTCAGCATTGAAACAGATTAGGATTTCTGATTGCCTGAGGTTATTGTACTTAGTTTAAGATAGGATAATATCTGTTGCTCCCTCCAGGCCAGAGCAAGGAGAGGCTGCCATTCCTGCTGCCATGTGCCCAGCTGAGGCCCCCATGCAACTTTGGGATGGGACTAAAGCTTTGCTTTTACCCATGCCTCAAATTCACCACTGGCTCAAAGCATCCAGAAGCCTGAAACAGCTCCAGGTTCCTGCAGTCAGGCTTCACAGGCTGATGATCCACTCCACTGAGTCCTGGTGTCCGGGCAGTTCATTGATGATTCTAGTGCTTCTCAGCTGAGTGAGAACTCTGACAGCCCTGCAGCCAGGAGCTTGCCTTGGAGTAGGCTGACCTCCATCCAGTACTACAGCTCAAGTTGAAGATCTTTGCCATAGTTGCTGGCAGATGACACTTGCAATGGGATAGGCTTTACTTGCAGAGTCTCCTGCAGAGCTCACGGTGTGGTATTGACTGATGCCATCGAGCACATACGTATTCATTCTGCTCACAGAAACATAAAAGTTCAGCTTTTTTTCTTTTGATGTGGTAGCAAGGATGCATGGACCTCCTTCTCATGGGAAACAAGTTAATTTGGACACAAGACAGATGTGCTGTGGCTCCATGTCTGCCTGGTGGGACCTGGAAGGGCTCTTTTCATCACCAGGCTGTAGCTGTTTTCTCATTCAGGGTTGCCTGGTGATAGCTGTGAAGTTTATCCCAGCTGGTTCCTCATGAGGTGGTGACAGACATGGTCCATAAGACTTATTTTTGTTGGATGGAAATAATCTCTTGATCAAGTACTCATAAGGTGACAGTAATTAACACAATGTAAACACCAGTCTTTTTAGGATTATCTCTGAACCTGGTGAAGCCACATGGCTACAGGTGCAGGAAGTTAAGATCGGTACTGCCAACGAGTCTTGCATGGTGGGAGAAACAAAATGCACCGAATGAATCTCTTTTGCAATTTCTGCATATTATTTGCTCAGTTCATGTGCCGTCAGTTGATCAGGCTGGCCACATAGACAACTCCACCACAGTGATTCTGAGCATAAAGCCATGCTCCTGCCCTTTCCCACTGCAGGCTATATCACTTAGTGGTTGAAAAATGCTCCTCTGACAACTTTGTTGCCATTCTATTTTAAATGCTTCTGTTGATTCCTTCCCTTGTTGATGGTGTAGGTCACACTGTCCTGAGGTGATCCTTTCTGAGAGTAGTGTTCTCATAGGGTGTTGTGTTAGGGCCTCAGCCAATTCTTACATCATTCAGTCATCCTCTTACAGTTCCTTGTTTGTGTAGACTGATCAGTCCCTCTGCCCTCTAGGGGGGACCCTCTCTTGGTCCTTCTCTTCCATAACTTACCTTTGAGAACCATACACAGTATCAGTCTGCACCCCACACTACCCAGTGAGATGCTTCAGGAGTTCCATCGTATAAATCTATGGCTGACTCTTGGCTGTGAAGTGCAGACCCCTTCAGAGTCTTCCCTTGAACTGGATCTGTTACGGGTAGACCGGAGAACATACAAGGATCTGTCCTGAAGATATGGAAGCTGCCTTTTTCACCTTTTGCCCTGTACTTCTTCCAGCTGTGTTCTGCTTTCAGTAACCTTGTGACAAGTGAAATCCTTTCCCTGCCCTGAGTGTGGTATGTTTCTTGTTGAGGACATGTCACAGTTAAACACAGACTACTTGGCTTTGCCATAAAGATTCTATTGCCTGGTGCTGGCCTGGAAACCACCTTGTACTACTAGCAATGGCTCTGGCACAGGGCTAGGAGACAAGGTGGAAGTGGTACGACCTTCATGATAAGATTTGTAGAATAGACAGCTCCGCCTCAGCTTTCTGCAAAAAAACAATTTCTTGACATTTTTACTGCATGGCATAATTCTTTACTGGGTCTGCTTTAAACTCTCTCATTCAGTTTGAACTCTCTCATTTGGGCCACATGGAAGCCAGCAAGAATTACGGACAAAATGTTCTGATCTCACAGGAATTGCATCTGCAGTTACCCACAAGGAAGAAGAAATGGTCTGTGATGTCTCAGGGCAGATCTCATCTATCATCCTGGAAAGTTTTGAATTGGATCTGCTAGAACGAAATATTTACAGTATACATTAGGAAAGAGAAAACCTTTTCTAGATCGAGTAGAGCTCTGGCTGAATGCCCAGCCTTGCTGCCAAACAGCTGGCCTTGCTGTTGGACAAAGAGTAGGAAAAGGCATTATGTTTCTCTGGAAGAATCTGGACAGAGGCTAACAAAGATAGGGGGCCTTTTCGCTGGAAACAAAAATTACCTGTCGTCTTCACGACCATCCTTTCCAAATCCTTACTGTAGAGCCTTTCAGGAAACTGATTTACTTAAAACAAAAGCCCATTCAAAGGCTAAAATGCCTTTTGAGACGTTCGTTCCTGGGCTGAAAAATACAGTGTTGTAGAAAGCAATCTCTATAAACAATAGAGCTGTGCTTTGTATTTTCTATTTTCCCCTACTAGGGGAAAAGAGTCATCTACTTTAGTACATATTTAAGTTGAAAATAACTAATAAATATAGAACCCAACTTTTCTGGTCAGTACCAGCATTTCCCTTTCTGCTCCTCCTGTATACAGTGCTTTGCAAAAATTCACCAGCACAAACAGAAACAATTCTATGATAAAGAGTTTCAATATTATTAAAAGGAAAACTGAAAAGCCCAAGCCAAAACCCAACTAAACAAAAAAAAAAAAGAAAATACAAAGAAACCCACCCCAAAGTAAAACTTTGCTCTGGGTAAGCAATCTTTTCTCCACAGGAAACTCTCCAGGAGCCGCTCTTATTATCAGTTCATGAGATAGTCCGTAAAATCACTGTGTGTGAAACAATGTTACATGAATAAACCATTGAATGGATTTTATTTTTCTGGGCGTTGTTTTCGTTTGTTTGTTTTAACTGAAGGTGTTTAGTGAAAATCTGAGACAAGAACAGACTAGAGTATACCAGCAGCCGGGATGGAACGGCAGGCCTCTCAGAACTTTGCATTTCCAAGTGGTGTCAGCTGTGGAGGTTGAGGACCCAGGCCCTCTTGCTGGATGCCCTCTGTGTCTGAATGGTGGATTCAAACTGTGTCTCCGTGCATACATGGGCTGGTGCATCCAAGTGCCAGTGACCGGGGAGACTGAGATCCAGGGGCAGCTACTGGGCACACTGGGTGCCTGAGCCCAGCAGCTGTACGCGTCCACTTTGTACGTTTGTATTGACCTGTGTAACAGACGGTCCGAAGAGCTGATCCTGCCTCACAACTGCCTTCCCAGACTTTCTATGGAGACCCCAGGAATAGGGGCCTTGGCCTGACCAAGATGGGCTTGTCTGCTGAGTTCTGCCTGCAGGTGTGCCCATCGAACTGAGACAGGTCCCCATGACCACCGAACAACGGAATTTGAACAGCTGGTGTTTGCTGTACTAATGGACCTGAGCTGTTCAGAACGTGCTACCACCGAACAACTAATCATCTGGGTCGAAGCAGGCCTGAGCACAACCATTGTTTTCTGGTGGACACCTGCCTTGTCATGGGACTCGCATGATCTGCATGACTACTCTCTCATCTGTTGGCCATTCTCCACTCGCCTCGAAAACGACTTTAAAACCCCGTGGCTCTGAAACCTTCTCTGAGATCTCCCTGGCAGGAACGGAGAATCCATTGGCCTACAAGGACCACGAGGGCTCCTGTTCTCTGTTGGTAGCTATATACCAAACTCCTCTTTCTCTCCTTCTTTCCTATCCTTTTATTCTCTTTCCTTCTCCTCTATCGCATCACTAGTGTTGGCACTCAGTAAAGTGCATTTCTGTTTAAGCATACTGATTTTTGTCCCCTGCTGTGTCTTTTGTGCTCTGAGATCGATCAAGGTTCTGCCATTATTAGCGGACCTCGACAACCTGTTTCCCAGAAATGCACAAAAACTTCCAAGCCCACACAAAAGTTGTAAGCCTCTGAAAGGCTGAATTAAAAAATTCTCTTTGCGGGTTTCCATCTTTCCTGGCCTGCTTGGCTGAGTGCTGTGACAGCAAATGAGGGTCTATGTGCTAAGTGCTGGCAAAGAACTGGTCTAGCTATCAGTAACTCTGTAGAGGATGGTGCATCTTACTGAGGGCTACCATGCTGGGGGCTGGAGGGGAAAGAGGATCATGAGCAGGAAGGTTAGCATTCCTTGTTGTTCTACATGTTGTGCAACACAGACACAGATGGCTGGTGCAGACCTCCGCTGGTAATTTATTCATGCTTGTTTGGGGATGCATTCTTGTCTGCTTCCAGGGTCCCTGAGCTAGAAGAGAGGACAGTCTTTGAATTTGCTGCTGTGAGTAACAATTTCTGCTCTAGGCAGTGCTTAGAGGGGACTGGAAGCTATGATGCAATAGGTACCCAGTAAGCCCACATCTGTGCAGTGCCACAATAAGACAATTGAGAACAGCGTTAGACTGGATTTTATATGTAAGAAAATGTTACATAATCACTTCATGTTTCTAATTAGCCTAGTGTTAAAGAAGACACAAAGTGGCAGATGACAGTATTAATGAAAAATAAGACATGGTTTGTCATCTGCAGTGTTACTTGCAATTTATCTTTTTTTGATCTGATGCAGAAACAAGAATATTGAAGAAGATCTCTGAGGTTTAGCCACAGTAGCAGATGGGGCTGCATCTGCAAAGGAGATTGTTTTGTCTGCTTTGAATTGAAATTAAAAGCTGTTGTACTGACAATTCATCTACTATGAAGAATTAGGAAACAAAGTAAATTACTTTGGGATTTTTTACTTTTAATAGTAACCATTTAAAGAGTAGTAATTATAGCATATTATTCATTGAAGTCTGGAATGTCTACATTGCATGGCAATTTCAGTTTAGGAAAACCACTTAAAACAATTGACAAAAGACTTTTCCTACAAGTGCCACATTAGTGTTTTATTTTGAACTTCTATAAATTCAAACATTTTATTGGGCTTGCACTGCAAGGTTTTGGTAATAGGGGGGCTACAGGGGTGGCTTTTGTGAGAAGCTGCAAGGAGCTTTTCACATGTCCAACAGAACCAATGTCAGCCAGCTCCCATACAGACCTACTGCTGGCCAAGACTGAAGCCAGCAGTGATGGTGGTGGCATTGCTGGGCTAGCAGTTAAAAAGGGGCAGAAAAACCTGCAACTGCAAGTGGAGAGAGGAGTGAGAATATGTGAGAGGAGCAGCTGCGCAGACACCAAGGTGCGCGAGGAAGGAGGGGCAGGAGGTGCTCTAGGTGCCAGAGCTGAGATTCCCTAGCAGTCTGTGATGAAGGCCATGGTGAGGCAGCTGTGCTCCTGCAGCCCGTGGAAGTCCGTCATGGAGCAGAGATCCACCTGCAGCCCAAGGAGGACTCCACACTAAAGTAGTGTTCTCTTTTTGCTTATGAAAATAGCTCATTTTTTCTTGGTCATTTGGCTTTCTATTCATAAGATTATACTGCTGTATGCTGTCTGCCTAGCTAGTCATATTTTCTAAACTACTCTTCCTAGTATTCCTTTATTCTCTCAGTAATTATCATATACTGCACTATTTCAGACTAAATATTATGTTTAATCTATACTCTTTATTTCTGAGGCCTAGTAAAATCTGCAAGGATTATTTGGAGTGTAAAAACGACTATTTTCATCTTTGGTTACTGATTTTAGTATATCCCGATGACTCTCCTTTAACACTTGAACACTTTCACAGTACTAGTTGGGATTTTCAAGTCAGTTCTCCAGTTCTGACACCATCACCAGTTTTCAAAGAGACAGGCAGAGAATGAAA
Organism: Nicator chloris; assembly: GCA_013400495.1. Classification (NCBI taxonomy): domain Eukaryota; kingdom Metazoa; phylum Chordata; class Aves; order Passeriformes; family Pycnonotidae; genus Nicator; species Nicator chloris. The sequence continues at coordinate 31,484 of WAAE01009717.1, read as the reverse complement.
GAGGAAACATACTTGCCTTTGCAAAACATTAAAATCCTACATATCTACACTACTTCTGCACTGGGCTGCTTTGTCACAGGGCTTCCTTGCACATTAGCAGGACCCTGGCTCTGCACAGCATGTGTCTCTTGGTCTTCTGCAGCAAAAACAACATGTGGAGTGGGGGCATAACTGGAAGCCTCTTGGACAGTTCACCAACACAGTGATATGGATTGAAAAGATTAAATTCCAGTCCCATGAAGCAGCCAGGTGTGTTGCAGCCATGAGGCCTGAGAGGCCTCTTTGGAGATCAGTTGCCTAGATAAAGAAATGCCTAGTCACGGTGACTGGACAAAGTTACCCCTCTCTAGCCCTCGGATCCTTCCATATCTCCCTGTAAGACAATTGGTCACTTTTACCCTGACCCTTACCATTGGACCATTTCTCAAAACACCGATACCCTATATAAAGCCCCACTTCTGCCCTATTCAGCAGAAGAGCTGTCACTGAAACCCTTCGCGGAGAAGCCAATAAAGGACTCATCTGTGGAACTTCATACAGTCTTCTCCTCTCTCTCCCTGCGTCTGCTGAAGGCACTTAGCAAGCTAATAAGAGCTGAAATCACTAAGAGCTGAAATCACTAAAGTTTAGCTTGCTAAGGTTAGCCGGCAGCTGGGAGCCTGCCTGAGGCTCTTGGACATTGGGTGCTTGAGCGGTACCCTCTGTCCAGGATTACCTATGGCAACCGGGATCGGACTGACCCCAGGAGCTCCAGACTGTTCGGCTATACGGGTGGACACAAAGATAGCAGGTACCTGAAGTAGGTTTTGCTTGCTTACACTAGGACTGGCCTTTAGTGTGGACAGTGCTGTTCCATGTCTGAGTCCCCATTCACAGATTCACACAGCTTTTTCTCTTCTGGCAGAAGTTTATAACTAAGTTTGTGGTGGTTTTCCCTTTCAATAGCCCAAGAGAAATAGAGTGCCCCCTCCCAGAGCAGCTGGAACATGTGGCTTTGCTAGCGCTATCTCTTTGGATCCAGTCACCCATGTCCTCTCAGAAGCTGGACAGATATTTCCAAATCAAGAGGGAGCACGAACAAACAACACCACTAAGACATTCCTGCTAGCACGTTGGTAAGGCATCCTCTCCAGGGAAGCATTACAGCAAAGGTTGTACCAAGTGTTAGGTTTTCTTTCATCTCTGTGAGTGAAGAACCCCTATTGCTTCCACTATCCACTTGTACCCAACAATGCCTCAGGACTTGGCTTTGATTTTTAAGCAGACATGGTAAATCAAGCAAGGGATGTAAAAAACATGTTGTTTTAAGAAGCTCAAGAGCAAGCTTGAGTTGTGCAATTCTTTCAGATGCAAACCTTGGTTAAGGCTTCACCCTTAAGTTGTCTTGCAACAGAAATTTAATTGCTTGCTTACACATGTCTTTGTTTGGACACGTGAGCACATAGATGGCGTTGCAGCACTGCAAAAAGTGGTGCAATTTTACCCTGAGGTCTTCTTTCCTCACGAAATGGATGTGTGTATGAAAGGCTGCCCTGACAACTGCAACTGTTATTGGTAAAACTGAGGAGCATAGAACAGACTGGGACAGTCTTATACCAAAATTATTAATGTATTTCGACCACAAACAGGATATAAAAACTGTGGTGGGTACTCAGGATTTCCTGCCTGCTGGAAGAATTCAAGTTGATACAAGTCATTTGTACACTATCTTCACTCCCCTAAAAGATAGTATTGTGCTGAAGCTCAATTAAAATAGTTGAAACAGCAGGTGCTATAGTTTTTTCAAGTGAAAAGTGACCTAGCAGGAGAGGAACCCAAAAGAGCAGCCTCTGCTTCAGTTAATCTTTGCTCTAACTGCAAATGTAGAACATCTCAGCTACATATTTGTTTTACGTAACTACGAAGGTATTGCTAGACAAATATACCTTTCAATAACTGTTTCGAGTGCATCTCATCAAGTTCACACATGCATCTAGGTCAGTCTAATCCAATCTTGTTTTTACACTCCTCAAGATCTCAGTTGGGATAATGAAGCTGCTGGTACAAAAGCCTTGGACAATCTCCACAAGTTAGAGCGGGGATTACTAACAGAAAAAAAATATTCAAGCAAGACACCACAAATCATGTTTTATTAGTAAGGGATTTGGGGGAAAGATGTATCAATCTGACTAGAAGTATCTCTTAAAAATAGCTACAGATATTATACTCAATAGGAAGTATGCATGTTTTCTCCCTCTGGAATGGGCAGAACAGAGGTCATTTTCACATTACATATTCTCGAGAAAAATGTTTCAGTATTAGATATTTTCCAACAGAAAAACCTGTCAGAGCTTCTGAAAAGGGAAGGGATCATGAGTAAAGTATGACAAATAAGTAGGATATTGTTTAAACAAAAGGCAATTCTAGCATTTGACCGAATTGATCATACTCTTTTACCAATGTACCTGGGTCTTGAAATGTTGGAATCATAGAGTCATCTAGGTTGGAAAAGACCTCAAAGTTCATTGAGTCCAACCTTTAACCCAGCACTACCAAGTCCACCACTAAACCATCTCCCTCAGTGCCACAATGACATCTTTTAATACCTCCAAGGATAGTGACTCCACCACTTCCCCAGTCAGCCTGTTCCAGGGCTTGACAATCCTTTCAGTGAAGAATTTTTTCATAACAGCCCATCTGAATCTCCCCTGGCACAACATAAGGCCATTTCCTCTCATTCTATTAGTTGTTACCTGGGAGAAGAGATGAACTCCCACCTGGCTACAACCTCCTTTCAGGCATTTGTAGAGAGTAGTAAGATTCCCCCTGGGCCTCCTTTTCTCCAGGCTAAATAGTCCCAGCTCTTTCAGCTGCTCCTCATAAGATTTGTAGTCTAAGAACTGCCTCAAATAAAATCTGTACTTTATTTAGGGAAGGCTATAGAAGTATAATGAGAATATAAAATATAATCACCCAAAGAACAAAACCTTCTGGCTTAGGTTTGGGGTTATTTTTATTAATACAATTAACTAAAATTTCTAAACATGCTGACATTCACAGCCACAGACTTTAGCTTTTCCTTTTCTGTAACAAGAGAGAGAACAGGGATAAGCTGTCAGACCATCACACTTCATATCCTATCCCACTACAGGCAAACCATAAATTAACATTATGTGGGCAAAGCAACTGAAATTTAGGCAAGATAAATATTTATTAGCATAGCAGCAGAGCAAAATCAAGGCATCTGTTCAAATTCTCTGGAAATTATGGTAAAAGGCTACTGACTAGAGAGCTATAGCTCTTGAATGTAGAGATGAAATAAACACTGACCTTTCTTTCGCTGTTTAGTATTAAAAGAACATTTGCCTTTTCAAAAAAGGCAAAGAAAAAAAAAGAAATAAAGGAAAAGTGTTAGATTAGAGTCCAAAGTGCTGCAGAAAGATGTTTTTTACTGGTAGGTTGTCCCATTAGTGATTTTTAAACAAATATCCCTGAAGATAAAAGATATTTTGGTGGGTTGACTCTGGTCAAATGCCAGGTGTCCACCAAAGCCACTGTCACTCCTCTCCACAACTGGACAGGGGGACAAAAACAAAGCCTAAGCTTCATAGGTTGAGATAAGGACCAGGAGAGATCACTCATCAAGTATCACCACAGACAAAACAGACTCATATTGGGGATATTAACTGAATTTATTACTAACAAAATCAGAGCAGGATAATGAAAAGTAAAATACATCTTAAAAACACCTTCCCTCCACCTTTGTCTTCTTCCCAAGCTCTACCTCCTCCCCCAGGGAGGTGCAGGGAGACAGGGAAGGGGGACTATGGTCAGTTCATCACCTGTGGTTTTTCCTGCTGCTCAAGGAGAGAAAGCCTTTCCCTGCTCCAACACGGGATCCTTCCCATGGGGGACAGTTCTCCACAACTTTCTCCAATCTGAGTCCATCCTGTGGGCAGGAGTTCTCCATGAACTGCTCTAACGTGGATTGCTCTTCCACAGGGTGCAATGAGATGCAGTTTGGGTCCCCCAGAGGCTCACAAGCCCCACCATGAAACATGCCCTAGCATGGGCTCCTCTCTGCAAACGTCCCTGTCACAGCCCTGCTCCAGCACAGGCTTCCCATGGGTTCACAGCCTCATCTCAGGCAGCCACCTGCTCCAGCATGAGATCCTCCCCTGGCTGCAGGTGGATCTCTGCATCCCCATGGTCCTCCACGGGCACAGCTCCAGCATGGGAACCTCAGCTCCAGCACCTGAAGCACCTCCTCCCACTCCTCCACTTGCTGTCTGGGTAGATCTTGCTCTGCCCAAAAACGTATTTTATTTCTTACTTAGGTATGTTATTACAAAGACATTACCTTGGTCAGGAGCAGGCTGGCCCTGGGACAAGCTGGCATTGGCTTTACCAGACATGGGGAAAGCTTCTAGCAGTTTCTTACAGAAGCCACAGCTGTAGCCCCCACTGCCAAAATCTGGCCACACAAACCCAGTAAAGATATTAATTCACCATAAACTAGGTAAGTGTTTAAACACCTTGGGCAGAGAGTGGCTTTTGAATCCTATATTTTTTCCACTAAAAGAGATTTTGATTGATGCACATTTAAGAAGATTTAAACAAATGTTGCAGAGATGACAGGATTTAGAAAAATCCTGATATTTAAGACTAAAATTCTAAAAGTATCTTCAGAATATGCTTTAAGTGATCCTACTGAACTTTTATTGTCCAATAACTCAATTTCAGCATTGAGCAGTAAATCAAACTCTTCACCATCCTCTCTCTCCACCGAGCATCATGACTGTTCATCAAAACAAATCTTACTGCATTACTCTACTGGAAAACAGCATCTGGCAAAATTATGTTACTAATTTGTTTTGAAGAGCATAACCCAATGTAAAAGTGCAAACAGAGCAGATGACACTTGGCAAAAGTCTGAATTCCATTTATTTTCAAATTATATTAGCAGCAGAGTTTTGGGGTTTTGTGGAAAGTTTTTTTTAGTTAGTGTTCATTTGTTTGTTTTTAAATTTTTTTTAATTATTAGAATTTGGTTGTTTACTTGGGGGCTTTGTTGGAATTTTTTTTTTTAGTTTTCCCTTGAGTTGTTTTGGGGTTTTTTTGGTGTCAGCAATTCTAAAAGATTCTTTATTATTACAATCATGCAAAAGACACAGTTAACTTGAAAATCTGTATGCTTGGGATCCCATCATGTTCTTGAAACCGTTCTCAAGTCCTTTGTGAATAAAAGGTTGAGGTATGAGAACTGATACAAAGCTCCAGAATTTTGGAATATAAAATCATCTAGAATGTTAGCAACAGAAGAAGGAAGACACTTGATTTTTTTAAAACAGCATTGTAAGAAAATATTTTTTAAATCTCAAGGTTTTTTTATAAAGTAAGTTAGGAAACATTACACAATTGTTAACAATGCTAGATTCACCTAAGTATCCTAAGTAGACTTCCAAAACCAGTTTAGAGTGAGAAGACACGTATTGCATATTGAGACAGCTATCAATTTTAAGAGGTAGATGACAATATTAATCTATTACCGGTACAACTTTTATGTAAATATCATTAAATATTTTCTATACAGTGCCTCTATATTTGTAAGAGTGCATAGAGAAGGAAAAACACTGCCTCTCATCTAAAAGCAACTGTATTCAACTAATTCCTTGGTCTAAATCACCCACTCTTCTGGAGGTGCAGGTGGGGGGGAAATGAAAGGATTAGTAAGGAAGGAAAAAAAAAATAAAATGAACCCTACTTGTGTATGTAGGCAGAACACACCATCCAGACTGCAGTGAGGGTGGCTGAGCTCACAGCACAATCCTCAGGACATCTTGGCTACATTGAGTGGAAAACAGCAGAAGCCCTCACAGGCAGAAAAAGAAGCATCAGAAGTCGTGCACAGTACTTCCCACGATGCCAATTCAGACTCTTTGCCTAATGTATTTATGAAGGTGCTTCACTGCTGGAAAGGCATTTCTGCTCCTATTCACCCTGTACATCAGATTCTGGGTTACCATTAAGAGGAAAAAACAGTAAGTAATAGCAGCACTGATGGAAAGGCTTTGTCACAGTGATGATCCAAGTGTGTTGCTAACCTGCCAGCTCTGTAGAATGTTGGCTGTTACTAAAAGCCATCCATCTCAAAGTGTTAAAAGCACAGCTCAGTACAAAAATGGGATGACAATTTTTCTGTCCTTTGGATAGTCTTCAAATTTCTCAAGGTACCATCTGAAAAACAAAGAAAGAAATCTGATGAGTATTGAGTCTTCAAAACACCGTTGCGAAAATTAAATAATTGTACAGTGTGTTTAATTTAATCCATGTACATTTTTGTCTACAAACAACAAAAAAAAAAACACCAGCCTTTAGAACCTATTCTGGATAGAAAAATAGCATTAACTGCACTCATCCTAATGACACCTAATCGACTCAAATCACCAAATATAACAACACTAAGTTACAGCTGCCAGCAATGGGAAATCAAACCAACAGATGTGGTGAGATACGTCAGGGAAGGAATAACCCATTCTTTCAAAATGTATATTGTTACACATCCTGAGTATTTACACGTTTTAGAATTAGAGGGAGAAAAAATTACATCAAAACCATGCCATTGCATAATGGTTTCACATGTTAGCAAGGGATACTTCACACACTGGAATAAGAGTCCCATTCTGCATAGAAACATCTTTGGCTGCAGTTAGAATTTGGGTAATCAAACTGAACATGACAAACTTTGCACCGGCCTTATTGCTAACACCCCTCAAAGACCATCACTATTTTCAAATCCAGACAATAAAAAAAAGCACTATCAGATATTATTCGTGTTTTCACCTTCCATAACAAGCACATTTACTTCCATTTCTGAATATTTATTCTTCTGTTTCTCTGAAATAAAAGAACTAAGTTCACCTGGGCTCCTTGAAGGTGCAGATATTCATAATATCAACAGCTAACTGCAAGATCAAAGCTGGAATAAACGGAACAAAACATGCAATGCACAATAACCTGCATCTAGGGAATACAATTATTATTCTATTTAGCCATTTCAGTCGCTTATCCTGTTTTATAAATAAACAAACTACACTAACATGTTTCTTCACTTACATGGATTTGCTATTTTTAGTTGCTTGGGTTTTTTTTCCTGTACCATTTTCATGCATTTTTACTTTAGTGTAAATAACTTCTCCTAATAACATTTAGCTTTTCTTGATGTTCTAAATGAGTGCTGTCAAGGCTTAAGATTGATGGAAACCAACCACGGAATTTGAGCCTGAAGCATGTAATATACAAGGAGAGGCAGAAGAACCTGTCCTTGCTTCATCTGGCAAGAAGGAAACATTCAGAACACAATTGGATGAGCCCTGAGCAATCAGGCAGAGCCTTGTGGTTTGCTCTGGCTGGAGCAGCCACACCAGTTGACTGGACAACCTTCAAATGCTCCTCCCAACTCAAGATACTCTGCAACTCTGTTCACTAATAGCAGGTGATAAAACAGGAAGAGACGGTCACAGGCAACAGGTTTGGAAGGCTCAGGTTGCATAGTGGGATAGACTTGTTTCCTAGGAGGGTAATACAGACCCAAAACATCCTACAAACAAGGGGCAGGAAAACCTCTGTTTGTGGAGGTTTTCAGGACTCCAGTAGACATAAACACGCTGCCCTCACAGACGGTCAGTATTTTTTTCCAACCCGTTTTCTCCTTAAATTCATGTTTATTTCCTCTTATGCCACTAAGTTGCAACACGAGAACCAAACCAGGAAGCTGAAAATAACCAAAATAAAATTAACACGTTCAAATTCTTTTAAATGTGCTATTCCTTAATGAGAATCCTTTCAGGAAACAAGTCTCCCCAAGCTATGGTCCTTCTTGTTAGCAGGAAAGCCACATTATAAATACAGTACATGAGCAGTCAGAATGTTTAGAGCAAAGACTTCATGAAATATCATCTACCAGAACTGTTTTCATTATGAACATACAATTGATTATAGGCTATATGATACAGACATGACTATAAAGTGTGCCTGTTAAATATAGCTTGGGTGATTTTCAAAATTTTAATATTACAGAAACAAGTTTGAGAAGGGAAAGTATAGCATTTGATTAATTAGGACTATATTGCTAAACTTTTCTATAGTCTTTACAGATCCAGGATGAACCACCTTCATTTAAACATTGTTTTACCACCTTGCTGTGCTGTGTTTATGCTCTGTACTGTTCTGCTGAAATTCTGCAGTACTTAATCTTCTCAGAGTATTCTCTATCATATTGTGCCCTACAGCAGCAGTCTCTAACAAGACTTGCTCTGCAACATCCCTATAGGATGAGGCATAATTTGTGAAATGCAAATGCAGTGTGGTATAGAGACAACAGAAATGACAAGGCAGGAACACCTACTTGTGGTGTTGTCTTGCCCTTGAACTCAGGATGAAGAGAGTACACAAGGCAAATGCAAGGCTTTCAATGGTGCAGCAGGCAAGGGCAAACCCAAACCATTCCAGGATCTCTCCAAAAAAGTTGGCTCCACTGACATACTCAAACATTCCTCCTGAAAGCAGGACAGAGTTACTTCACAATACCTCAATCAAGATGTCCAATGTTACCTTTTCTGTACACCAAATAGGAGCTATAGCACCACTGTCTCTACTTAAACTTTAAAGGCAGTGGAGACAGCATTTTCAGTTCAAGCTGTACTATGAAGGATCACTTAAGACCTCATTCTAAGACAGACCTTTTGTGGCTCCACTTTTCCTCTTTAAATAAAGAAAGAAAAGCAGATTTATTAGCATCAGCAGCAAGTACATGCCTTTGCAAATAATTATTAATGACATGTTCTTTGATCATACACTAAACCTTTTTTAAAATATTTAGAAATAGAAGACATACTCCTCTTGAGGCCCAGAAAATACTCATAGGTTCAGTTAGCCTACAATTTTTCATTTCTTTAAGTACTTTAGAAATTAAGTTAATTATGAAGAATACTATTATTATGAAGTAAAGTTCCAAATTCATTCTCTACCTTACAAAGTTGTTGCACTTTTGTTCCCATTCCTACTCAGATCTGCTGTTTCAACCCTTACATTTAGTGAAAATTTGGCAGTCTGTGTTATATCTATTGTATAGACAATTGTGCATAAACAATTGGTACTCAGCTGCTGGGAATTTTATCAATAAAGAATTTCACCCTAATTCCAAAGTCAGTGTACAAACTGATAACATGTCAGTATGGGCTCTACCGGTGGGACTAAACAAACAAGTATTTGGCAAATGCGATAAAGGACATGTTTTGACCTTGCTCTAATTACACTACTTTTGTGACAAGAGAAAAGTGAAATTCTAGCAGTTAAACTGGGTAAGCAACATCAAGAAGACCAGCTCCTCCTGATCTTATAGCAAATAACATATTTCCTTCAGAACCTTCTTGTACACTGAACGCAGTACAGTATTATAGTATTATAAATGAGTATTTCATAATAATTTGTCACATGAGCACTTAAATTTACATCTTTGTAAAAATTATAATTATTTTCACCTTCTTGGTGAAAAATAATAGTCTACCTTATATATATTAGTTCTTACAGTTTTATTAAAAGGAATTAAAAACCAAGAAAAAGCAACAACTAAGAGAAAAAAATGTAGTGAGACAACAGAGTTCAGAGGTAGTATTATCTTTCTGCTCAGTGAGTGTAATGTACCTGGAAGAGTGCCTGTTTCCAAAAGTGTAAATAAACCTTAACACTTCAATATAGGATCCATAAGAAAGCCTTTCATATTCTCCATTTTCCCATGAAGGCCAGAATAATGCCAAATTTATTTGGATTTCTGTCCTCTTTTCCGTGTTTCCCTTTCCAAAATTGTTGCTGTTCTCGGATTACTTTTGGTACCTCCCTCTTCATATATGGGACATGAGATGGGTCACATGATGAGTGCTTTCTTCATTCCCCTCCTGCCCCCTCACTGAGTTGATAATTTAGGTCTTTCATTTCCACCCACTTGCTGATTCTCTGAAAAGTTGGGCAATGCTGTTACATTTTTACCCCTTTTTAAAAACATAGCCAATATTGGTCAAGAAACCCAAAGATTTGCACAAGCCAAGTGATATCATGAAACAGATTCCTGAAAATACTTGGCTTAAGAGGAAAAAAATGTTTCCCAAACGATAAAATCACTTTCTGTGGTAGAAAACAAAATGCTATTTCCAGTTGCCTCCTATATCATAAATTACTATCTCCTCTAAAATACACCAAGCTTTAAAAGGTCACTTTCACACAGAGTCATTTTAGGTTAGAAGGGATCTCTTGAGATAATCTTGTCTAACCACCACTGTTAAAGCAGGATCAGCCAGAACAGGTTGCCCAGGACTATGCCTAGTCTGGTTTTGAGTCTCCCTACAATCTCTCTGAGCAACCTGTTCCACACCTGTGTGTTTGACAACCATCTGAGGAAAAAAAATTAAAAAAAAAAATCAGATATAATTTTATGTGCTTGAATTTTGTGTCTGTTGCCTCTGGTCCTGCCACCAGGCACCACTAAGGAGAGCTTGGTTCTCTCTTCTTCATTCTCTTTCATCATGTACATATAAACTTTGGTAGGATCTCCCTGAGCCTTCTCTTCTCCAGCCTGACCAGTCCAAGCTCTCTCCACCTCTTCTTATATGAGAGATACTTCTTTTTGTTGTATTGATTTCTGCACCATTTTACTTACCTCTTGGTATCTTGTAACCAGTTTCCCCTGGTTTTCTCAGATTTCTGAGAATATGATCAGAATGAATATTGATGGCCATGCCAATCAACCACCCTAAAAAACCTGGAAAGAAATATTGAAAATACTATATTTAGTGCACTGTGTTTGTTCAGAGAACAAACTACAGTCAGATATCACATTACATATATTGTAAAAGCAGCAGTAATGTAAGCAGCATAAACAGTTCTGGTGACATCCTGCACAGTCCCACACTGTGCTCTTCAGTCAGTAGAGCTCACAGTATCAACAGCTCCCTAGATGGGAAATAACACTGTAAAAATGAAGTTTATTCTTATATTGCTAGACTTACATAAATGTATGTATGTGCATATATGCAGATGTAATGTGTATGTTCCCCTAACTCCCACACAGAAAAAAAAATACACTAAAATTTTACACACTGAAAGAAACAGCCATTTTTTTTTAATCTTCCCAGAGGGACACATCTTAGCCCCACTCTCCTTTTACTATTTTACTGATAGCACATCAAAATTTCCCCAATAGACTTCTGTGCAATAAAAGGGATACAACTGTGAAGGAATTAACGTACCATTTACTTGTGCCATTCAGCAAAATGGTTTAACCATTTATTACAGCCTTTCACAGAAACTGAGATTGTTGTCACATTCTGTATCCTTATGTTGCCATGAGGATGGAATAAATCAAAAGGAATTTAGGATTGAAATTCATTATTTTTATCCCTTGGCAACATGTTACCTATGTTATCTTCCCTTGAAGGCAGAATTCCCTGCTGACAAGGAACAGATAAGGTCTGTGTTTTGAGGTTAACCAGTGCCTCATCTCAGATTCTGTGATTAGTTTTTCCAACAAGACACAATCATCTGGAGCATCCAGACACTGATTGATATTAGGAGAGACACGGGTAACCCACATCCCTTGCCTACAAGATTATATCCAGATATGGGTAGTGCATATGCACTCTTCAGGTCTGATGTGTGAAGAGAGCAAAGGTGAAACCTGTGCTTAATTGCCTGATTGCCAGATAAAAAGCTTCATGCAACAGCTGAGATGCTGATGTGTGTTGCCCTGCTTTTTCAGCCTTCTGATGTTTACCTTTTAGAAATTCTTTTCTCATGAACTTTTCAGTAAACAATAGAGTGTTTACATTCTTTCTTGGAGGAAGAGTTCTCTTGATAGACACCTGTCTTGACTAATGTGATTAGAGAGGTGTTGACTTTGCCTGCCAATGACTGAGCTTGTTTGATATACTATAGAATGCAGTCAGTGATGTAATAACATAGTTCTCTTAGTTGAACCCAGGGTCAGAGTTCGTACAGTGTTTTTAGCGTGACAAGTGCAACACTGATGTTCTGTAACCTGCACCTTGTGAGTTACAGGTGCTGTTCTGCTTTGCAGAGCTGCTACTAAAAAAGTGTTTTGATGCACAAAAGATTTAGTCATCAACATTCGAAGGAAGTCGTTGAATAGGGACTTAAAGGAGTAAGAAAAGACATGGCATACTGCAAAGAGTTTGAAGAAGCTAAAGCAAGCTTTAAAAGGAAGAAAGGAGTTTCCAACTAAAAGTGCAGACAGATCAGGAAAGGACACAAGGGTGAGGCACAGACGTGTTGGTGTCCTGTTTGTAGCAGTCACTACTTTAGGGTATCTTCAGCTCTCTTGGTAAATTCACCAGCTCTTTACTGGCATACAAGGTGTAAGGTCCATGCTGAACGATTATGACATTGCTCTTGGTTTGCAGGCTCATGGTTCTGCATTTGAAGCAGAACATTCCCATTTCCTCTGAAAACAGACAGGTTCACTGCTCTGAACTAAACCAACACACAGTCCATGGTTTCCAGAGAAATCATGAGGAAATCACATTAAAAACCATATTCCTGCTCCAAATCAACTCCTGGTGTAGATGTAAGTTATTGTGTTCCTCAAAACAAACTATATGATAAGCTTCCACAGTCAAAGAACACATCAGTTGTTTGAAACTTTTCACCATGATAGTTAATCAGCCTGACTTCTCCAAATTTCTATCTTCACTGGAAATTTATCTCATTTCAGCTTCCAGATATTGAACCTTGGCTGGCTGCTACTTGTAGACACTCTCTCATCTTCCACATGTAACTTCATACAGCTTAAGAAATATGGTACCAGGAAAAATGCTTTCTTGCTATCGTTATTTTCTAATATCCTAGTGATTTTTTTTTTTAGTAATTTTAAAGAGAAGCTTAAAGACACTGTCAGATATTTTTGAAGTACTAGAACATAATAGTCCAATTGTTCAGGGAGTACCCAGTGTACAATACTTCACCTTGGCATTTGCTTTAACCAAAGCCAAAAGCATAAACTGCAGGTATTTGGAGGTGCTCAGCTGTGATGAATACCAAATAGCAATTATAAGTTGCTAAGATCCAATTACGTTAATATGCACTACAAAACACAAAAATTCCAAAATATTCTAATTGCAAGAATAATAATAATAAAAAAAAAGTCTTCAGTTTAGATTTTTAATGGGCATGCCAAATTTTATCTCAAGATTTGTTAAAATTACAGTCTCAAAAAATCAGCCATGGTCACACTACTGAAGTGGTTGATACATATACCAGGAATCTTCACTTCCTTAGTTTTCAGGATAAGTTTTTAAAGCCCTGTATTGACTATCAATAGTCACCAGAGCAATACTTTACTTATGTTTAGCGGTACTAGAAATACAGATAAGCATATATTTCAAACTGGTATTTTTTAGGAAAAAAAAGCAAAAAAATAAAACCACAAATACAAACCAAACTAATTCATACACAGAAGTATTCATAGATGAAGGCAGATGAACCTAACTATTGTCATTTATACATTTGCATCTTTGAGAAATCCTTGAAACTTAAAAAAAAACCACCCAAAAGAACTCAAGAAAACTTGAGCAACAGGTCTTATTAACTAGATTTTTTTAAAGATATTTGAGTAAGAAGGAACGGATTTATGGCTCCTTAATCATGATTTATTCACAGCACTGTACTGAGGTATCTTTCAACTGAGGTACTGAAAACAAAGTCTGCCTGGCTTTAGTCTTCAGCAGTTTTGATCAACAAATCTCTTAATATTTTTTTTGCTGGATTCTGATTTAAGGAGAGTGGAAATTTGAAACAACCAAGAAAATTTCAAATATATTCTAGTGCCCTCTGAAGTCATTCCCTTGGACCTCAATTTCTCTACTTTTAGTGCACAAACAGAACTGCCTCCTAATCTTGGCAAGAGAATCTACTTGGATTGAAATTTCTTCAACGTTATGTTCACGACAGCATTTAGCACAGTTGTCCTCTACTGTCATCCACAATAACACTGGAATAAAGACAAAAAAATTCTTTTTTTTGTTGTAAAAGGCTTGAGAAATATAGGAGAACCTAACTTGCTCTGGCTATGGAAAAACAAAAAGAAGGGTACTGACTCAGATCAAGGATCTACACAGTTCAGTACTCTGTCTTTGACCGATGACGCAAAATATTCTGGTTTATTTTCAGATGAAAATGATCTTTCTGTAAAGATTTCATTAGGTAATTATACTATCATTTTCCCAGTAGACAAAAGTAGATGCCTAGGAAACAAAACAGTAGAGTAAATAAAATACTTTTTTAATAAATATCTTAGTCTCTTAATCATACCCGTGGCTTGGCTCCAAGTATAAATGTAACCTCACTTCCCAATTGGGAGTGAATGATCAACCTCTCCACCCCTTCCTTGTGGGGCCAGTTTTGTCATTTGACAAAGCCACCCCCCAATTACAAGGGCAGCTGGATTGGTGCCTGTGCACGTATCCACGGTAGATATCCTGACACCAAGGACTTGTGGCATTTGCCATGATATGTCAGTAGTTACAAGCTATCCTTGCTAGATTTTTTACTCCATGAATTTGTTTACTTTAATCTACATGTTATACAGAAAATCTTTGCTTCTTCTAAACCTGCACGCTGCTGGTTCCATGTAGGGCTTCAAGTTTCTACGTGAAAAAAAAATACGACCTGGATTTACTTGGCTCTTGAAGAGTAAAGATGAGAGTCAGATCATCTAGCACTGCAGAAAGACGTGTCAGTTCACAGTTCTGAAGTAAAAAAGTTTAAAAGGCCTCCAGCTACACCAATGAGAAAATTAGGAGAAGACCTATAAAGTGGCATTGAAGATACTATAAAATCACAATAAAAAATTAATAGCTATGAAGACAGAGGAAGATTACACCTGATGTTCTCATAACATGATTTAACTCACCTGTAATGAAGCGTGAATCACCCAGCCAGCCCGCAGGATAAGTTGCATAGGTGGTTAAGCTTCGGCCCTGCAAGTATCCATTGAAAACACAGAACAGAAGCGCTAACACAAAAGTGAAAAACGGTGTTGGTTTTCCTTCACGGATCAGAAGAGGAAAGATGAGTGCCCTAAATAAAGAAAGAAAAGAAAATTTATTGTATCAACCACAAAAAAGAGATAGTTTTGAAGTCCAAACACTGTCCACACTACCCTACTTTTCAAATTCTTAGCACCAGCGTTTGGTGCCTGTTTGAAAGGATAGCTGTACTTGCTTTAAAACATAAAACTTTCTTCTTCTTTTTTTGCCTAATTGGAAATACAAGATCAGTCCTCTCTCCCACATGGCAGAAATTTTGAACTTTGTATCCAAAGTAATTACTTTGGT
The DNA here is from genome assembly GCA_013400495.1 of Nicator chloris. Lineage (NCBI taxonomy): Eukaryota > Metazoa > Chordata > Aves > Passeriformes > Pycnonotidae > Nicator > Nicator chloris. Next base: position 16,101 of record WAAE01009717.1, on the reverse strand, counting down.
GAGAGGAATAAAGACGACTGATATTAAACACAGTCAATTTTTGTTCCTAAATCCTCAATTGTATCATCAAGCTTTCTGAGATAAGCTAGGACTCAAGATCCGTCCACCAAATCTCCCTAGCATTTCCACAGGGAAAGTCAATCCCCTTGAAATTAACTTAATTGACCCCAGTTTCCTCCCTGCCCTGTAAACCAAACATTAATTGCTTCACCTCTGACACCTCTAAAGGTGTGGCAAACCCACAATTGCCACGCCATTTGGGCAAGGAATCTTGATTGCTTTTCCTGGGGGATTATACAAGTAAACAAACTAGCTCCAAACAAGAAGAGCAAATGAGTATTTTGCGTTCTTCCTTGCAGAACTAGCCAACTCCCAATTGTCTATTGATTTAATTATGATCTATAATGATACAGAAGCAGGATCACTGAAGCCTGAGCATTCTTCAGGTGTTTTTCATCTACCCAAAGACAACTGTTTCAAAATATCCCTTCCAAAGGAAGTCCAACCCTAACAGCTTTCAAGAAGAGTAATGAGTTATTTACAGCACGCAATGCTACAACAAACAGAACTAGATAACACAGGTGTCTTCCAGTCTATGTCCACCTACAGAAGAGTCCCTCTGGTTTTGCAGTATCAACAATCAACCGGAAAAGAAGCTGCAACACAGCTCAGCTTTTTGTACAAACCACTGCCTCATATTCCTAGATATTCCCAGACATCAAGGATGAGTTAAGATCCCATGTAAAAGCTAATGTCTTTACCCTTAAGAATAAAAAAAGAGGAAGCAAAGACACAATAGCCCAGCTTTTCAAAGGCAGCCTCCAGGCCAGCTATGTGTCATATACCTCCCCACCACAAGTCTGTAGAATACACTTGGTCAAAAGCAAGAGCTTTTTTCAATGAGCACCAGAAAATAATATATCAGCCACACATCCTCCTGTCTTGGTGGCAAATTTACTTGTGGAGTATAACCAGTAGCTACTGTCCATAACTTGACGGGAACAGCAAGATCGCACCCGGGCTCCAGCTAAGCTGCCTTCTCCAAGTATTTTTACAAAACGCCTGAATACTGTTAACTGTAGGGCACTCAGCCTCAGCTCTGCCAATATTTTAATGAATCACTGAATATGCTGAGCTGGAGGAAACACACCAGGTTCCTCCAGTCCAACTCCTGCAAGGAATGCTATATTGAAAGACAATACTGAACAACATAATTAGAAAACAACTACTGTTTTACAAGATCAAGATTTTATCAGTACACGGTGCTGAACCTTCCCTGTTGTAACTCTGTGACCTTAAGACATTCTGGTCGGTCCGTTGCTGAAGCGGCAGGCACCAGGAGGCACAGCAGCACCACAGGGATGGAGCGGCGCGCTGAGAGAACGCCAAGCGCTCCGTTTGCGCTCCGTTTGCACTCCGGAGCACCGCCGTGCACAGCACAAGGCACCCAGCACCGCATCACCACGGCTATTTACCCAGCCACCGTAACAACACAGAACGTATCTTAATGTAGCGAAGCAGAAGAAACGTCAGTGACTATTACATAAAGTAACAAACGATAATTAACACAACCTCAACCCCTTCGGTCGGGACGCAGCCATCAGGGATCTCTATGAAGACCGATCCCTTCTCCTGGTCCCAGGACGGCAGGGACCCCCCGCCATCCGCCCCAGCCCCGCCGGTGGCCGCGGGCAGCGCCGCCCGCCCGACCCCACACCTGTGCACGTAGTGCAGGAGGAAGCAGCCCAGCAGGACGCGGTTGGGCCGGGCGGCCGCGACCGCCCCGCCACAGGCGGCGAGCCCGAGCGGGACGAGGAGGGAGGGCAGCTCCTGCAGCGCCCAGGCGAGGCGGGCGGGCAGCAGCCAGCCGAAGCGCCGCGAGGAGTACCGGCCGTAGGGCATGGGGATGAAGCAGAGCAGCAGGGCGGAGGCGGCGCCCAGCACCATCAGCCCATAGGAGAAAAGCTCCAGCAGCCGCCGCTCCTCGGGGCCCTCGGCCCGGCGCCACAGCGCACACACGCCGCCATCGCCGGCAAAGCCCATGGCGCTCCGACACCTAGGTTCATCTGGCACCGCTGGTGACCGCCGGGGGCGTGGCCGTGGCCGCCGCCGCCGCCCCGCCCGTTGTGGGTGGGGCCGGGCCGGGCCGGGCGCTCGGGAAGTTCCGCCGGGAAAGGGAGGGCCCGCGCGTGCGCGCCGGGAGCACGCGGCAGCCGCGCGGTCCCTCCGGCCGACCGGGAGCGGAGGGGAAGCGGGAGCGGCCGCTCTTCCTCACGGCGGGGCTGGTGGCGCGGCTCGGCCGCCGCCTGGCTGCCATGGGCCGCAGGGCGCGGGACCGCCGGCGGCAGCAGCAGCAGCAACAGCGGCAGGAGCGGGGCGGCGGCGGCGGCAGCAGCGGGGACCAGGCGGTGAGAGCCGGGCCGGGGGAGGTGAAGCGGGGCGGGGAGCGCCGGGGGCGCCGGGCTGACGGCGGCGGCGCTTTCCTTCAGGCCTGGGCCGGCGGGTACCCCGAGATCGTGAAGGAGAACGAGCTGTTCGAACGGTACTACCAGGAGCTGGGCATCGTGCCCGCCGGAGAGTGGGACGCGTTCATGGCGGCGCTGCGGGAGCCGCTGCCCGCCACGCTGCGCATCACCGGCTACCGCAGGTACGGGCTGGGGCTGCCGCGGGCCGCGCTCCGGACAGCGGCTGCTGGAGCCACCTGGCACAGGGGGAGGTGTCCCGCCCGCGGCAGGGGGATGCAACTGCGCGGTCTTTAAGGCTCCTTCCAACCCCAAGCGTGCTGTGATTCTGTGATTCCCCATCCCGTCTCCCTCTCGCATGCAGCCACGCCAAAGAGATTCTCCACTGCTTGAAGGAAAAGTACTTCCGGGAGCTGCAGGACCTGGAGGTGGATGGCCAAAAAGTCGAGATGCCGCAGTCGCTGAGCTGGTGAGTGATCTGGAGGCGAGATGAGGAATTCTGCATGTTCCCGGCAACCAGCGTGGCTCATCGGTCTCTTTCTTCTGCCTCTTTTCTTTTCCCATCTCTTTTCTGCCAGGTATCCTGACGAGTTAGCCTGGCACACTAACTTGAGTAGAAAAATCTTACGCAAGTCCCCACAACTGGAAAAGTTTCATCAGTTTCTGGTTAGCGAGACAGAATGTGTAAGTTTTGGGTAGATCTTGATTTTTTTTCTGTCATATGCTGAACAATGCTTTATTGAAATATATTATGAAAGATGGAGACTCTGTCTTTTCTCTCAGCAGTTGAGGAGCTCAGAAGAATCTGGATTTTGTGTTGCAGTTGGCAGTGATGCATCCAGTGATTCTAGTGCATAACTGCAGCTACAAATATTTGCCTAAAGTAACTACATTTTTTGTTGTTGTTTGGGGATGTTAAAATGAGTCCCTGTAAAATAATCAGTTGCTATTAGAAACCAAATATTTAAATCTGGTAAAAAGTGCATGCATGTGCATGACAGCACTTAAGTGATGGATGTTTGTCAGTTGATTCAAGCCAGTTTCTCCTCTCTTCTGAGCAGAAACTACAGAATTAATACAATTGGAGTAAATATGCAATTTTTAGAAATTAGTTGGGTGAAATACTGTGATTTTTTTGTTCAATTCTAACAGAATTTAATCTTAAGTTTATAGTGTGTTCCTGACTGCTTTGTTATTTTACTACATAGCAATTTAAAAGTTCTATTGCAAAACAAATGCATTCTTCCATGGAATAAAACCAGATTTAATTACTTTTGTCCTTTCAAGGGAAATATCAGTCGTCAGGAGGCTGTTAGTATGATCCCACCTCTGCTGCTCAATGTAAGCCCTCATCATAAGGTGAGTCTAGAATATAATATGTACTAAAGTTTGTTCCCTGAAGTTAGCTTAATTGAACTACAAATCACAAGAGCAATATCAAGGCTGATACACGGTTCTGTTTCTTGTTGGTACATTTAATGCTTTCTGCACAGCAACACTCAACTAATGTTAGATCACAAGCACACTATCAGAGGAACAGCTGCTTTTTCAGCTGTGTGTCATACCCTGCAAAAAAACACTTCAGTTTTAGGCAGTTGCAGAGTCTTATTTTCAAAGTGTAAATGTGTTTAGCTGCATCTGAGTTACGTATTCTTGTTACCTGCTTTTAAAGTAAGGTGACTGTTTTTAACTTCCTCTCTCCATCACACTGTGAACAGATGTAGTTTTCAAGATGCAAGTGATGATATGCCCTGCGTTGTCGATTTCACTCCTCTATGCCTTTTGAAGAAGCTGAAAAGTTATACTCTATAAATAATCTGTTAGGTGAAAGATTTTAGGTGAGCTTAAACATGCTGCTGGTGGTGGCTAAACGCTATAAGGTGCTAACTTTAACTGAAGTGTGTAAGGAATACCTATGGTATTTTCTTTTGGCATACCATAGGAATGAGGATATCTGGTAGCAAACTTTCTGTTCTGACTTTGTGATGTTTTCATACTCTGTGCTTGTTTGCAGACCAAATCTGTCAGGCAGCCTTACTGTCTTAATCTGTTAAATTGATGAGCTGATTGCCTTGCTATCTCAATCAGCCACGTTGTGTTCCTATTTCTTAAATTTTCATGCTGTATCTTGTAATTTTATGTTTATCGAACTTCTAATGTGTTTTAAAGACTAGTTTGTACGCATTTGTTTTTATATTAACATGACGTAGCATACATAACTTTTCACCTTTTTTTCTCCTACTTTCAGCCCAACCCAGTGTATGACAGCTATGGCTGTTTTATGTGAGGCAAGGTCTTCTCATCTGTTTTAAGTGAATAGCAGATTGAAAGTCTCAGTCCTGATGTGTCAGAGGTGTATTTTGATTTTTGTCTGGAATTGAACAGGTGGTGAACACATTCATCTTAATGTAAAACACAAATTGTGGGGATATTTTTGCACACACCTTACATTGTATATGCTAAACTAGCAGTATATAGGCTTTACATTGAATGTTTAATTTGGGTGAGAATTGCAGCATTTTCCAGAAATGCATGCAAGATTTAATAAATCAGACTAAGATTAGGTTCTTTATCCTCTCTTGTGCCAAAACAGCAAATGTTACATGATGTAATGATGCCTTGACTTGTCATTTAGGACCTTTTATGGTCCTTAGTGCCTTAGCTTCGGAGCTGCTTGTTATGACCAGAATTGCAGGTTACTTTTGCTTAACCAGCATGTTCTATATGTCGTGTCTAACGTGCTGATTCCATCTTCCACAAGGATAAAATTAGTGATTGTCAAACCTCCCCGTAGCTGTGTTCAATTTTAATATATTTTTCCCTTTTGTTTTCCCCTACCATCAGTTTTCTGGACAGTTTTAGAGTGTGTTTAGCCTTACATATTCTTCATTATCTTTTGCATTATCTGCAAAAGTAGAAGATGGTAGCATCACATCTCTTAATTTAAGCAGCAGATCTGATACTGTCTTGCAGGATGTGTTTCATGATGCGTTAGTGCTGCTGCATGACAGCATTTATCACACATTCTGTGGAGCTCTCTCTGTGTTTCTCTGGGGGCTGTCTTCTGCTTTAGTCTGGTTCGTGCCAGGGGCTTGCATGAGGAGCTGAGCAGATCATTCCCATCCTTTATCCTGTTGCACGATTTCAGCTGATTTTTACTGGAGCCAAAGGTCCAGGAGATAGACATATGTTTCTGAAAATCTGTAACTAGGCAAGAGGAAAGACTGTAAGCTTCCTTGCTTAAGAGAACAGTGTGAGATGTCAGTTCTTTTGCTGTGAAAGTGACTCTACCAATGACTCCATCACAAGCTGAGTGAATGATTAATTAGGAGGGAGAAATACACTAGAATTTAGGTGTTGATGCCTCTGTTGTTGTGTTCAGCTGCCATAGGGCAGTTCAAACACTTCCCAAGTCCTTCTTCCAAGATAAAGAAGCAGGAGAAGTGTACTACCCTGATTTTGTGCATTGAAACGTAAATGTGTGGGGAGGGAGAACAATTAATTTTTATAAAATCTATATAAACTACTGTCTCTGATTAATTTACTCATACTTGCTCTTGAATGTAACTTTGTCCTTAATATATTTGTATATACGTAAAGTTGCAGATAACTTCAGTTGGAATTGTTAGTAAACTGATAAAAGGATCATATCCCCAAATCTGTATTCAGGTTCCTCTTTCAAATTTTATTTCAGCTGATGTTTTTGTTCCCTACAGACTAAAGTCCTTTTTACATTATCAACCTTCAAAGATAAAACATGCAAAGAACAGGATTGTACTTCGTTTTTTTTTCAAATTTGTGTTCAGAACAATCATAATTCTGCTTATTCAAAAATACTTCACTTAAACAAGAACATAGTAAATTTCTCAAGTACTGGAAAAGTACAAGGCAGGACTTGTTAAAATTTTCTTATGTTTGTAGATTCTAGATATGTGTGCTGCTCCTGGATCTAAGACTGCACAGCTCATTGAAATGTTGCATGCAGACATGAATGTTCCTTTTCCCAGTAAGTCTGGAAAACTAAAAACTTGTGACTTGGAATTTCTGCTTTTTATTGTAGTAGATTGTTTTTAATGTCACAGATGAGTAACTGCATTTAACTACGTATTGAATTCCCCAAGGGGTTGTTATGTGAGTGAAGGTACCCACCTTTGATTTGAAACTTCATGGGCTTCCTTTGCTTGAAAAATATGTATCATGTATGAGTAATGAGAATGTGTATTAGACATGAATAATACGTATCATTACAGTTCAGATTACAGTACATGTGATTAGAGCTTAATTTCTGTATATAAATTAGGTTTACTTAGTAGATGGTGGCCCAGGAGCCTCTGTGTTTTTCTGGTATCCTGCAAACACTGGATTAAGCTGCTTAAGACTTGAAGCAATTGTGGTATTTATTGTTTATGTAAGCTTCAGAATCTTTATTTTTGGTTAGATGCTTAAAGAAAATACTGCCCACTGACACTGTAAAGTTACAGAGAGTATGGATTCATTCTGCATTGTACTGAAAAATTGCTGATGTAGAGATTGTCTTCGGTGACAGTGGGTTTTTTTCTGTTTTAGAGGTTTTCCTTTGAAAAGTTGAAGGGCCCTTGGCTGTGTCTTACTGCCACAGGATCAGAGCTAAAACTCTTGAGACTATGACACGCCAGTTAACCTTCAACTTGCTTTAAGTTATCTTATACTCAGTAAGGGCTCCTTTATTCATGAGCAGTCTTAAGTAAAAATCTCTAGTGAAAGGTTTACAGAACTTTCAAAGGTAAGGTAATAAACTATGTAAAATTATTTATCTGGTGAATAGTAAAGCATTTTGCCACTATTTTATGTTCCCAGATGGTTTTGTAATTGCCAATGATGTTGACAACAAGCGCTGCTATTTGCTGGTTCACCAGGCGAAGAGATTAAACAGTCCATGCATCATGGTGGTAAATCATGATGCCTCCAGCATTCCTAACCTACAAATAGATGTTGATGGAAGAAAAGAGATCCTCTTCTATGACAGGATTTTATGTGATGTCCCCTGCAGGTACCTTGCGTGTAAACTTGAATACAAGTGGATTTTACTGCTTTAAGTGCAGTGCTAAATTTTTTATGTTACTGAACTGTGCCTTTTGAGTAGGTTAGTGAGTTAGGATTTATAGTAAATTCTGAATGCCTTTTAGGTGTGGGGATACAGAATCAAGGTGAATTTTTTCATTCTGAGTGGTCTTGGAATTTGATCAGTTGAAGGCCTTCAAATTTTGACCTTATGTTCAGGACACTGAAATACAAAGACAGTGAGGAAACAAAACAGAACAGTGTAGGAGAACTAGTTATAAGGGAGAGGAACTAGTATTTTTGTGCTACTATCAATGACTTGGATATGGAATGAGTTTTGCACACAAATAGTACAAATCTGTTCAACCTCTGTTGCAGTGGAGATGGAACCATGAGGAAAAACATTGATGTGTGGAAGAAGTGGACAACACAAAACAGTTTGCAGCTCCATGGGTAAAAATGCTTATTGCACATCTGCATTTCTTTCATTTTTCTCTCCTTTTTCTATATCTTTACATCTGCAGGCATTCACATGTTAATATGTGACAAAGTGGAGACTAAGAAGAGTAATTTTTCTCTCAAATCAAGAGCTTAGTGCTATTGAGAGGAAGTGTAGGGTTTCAGATGTGAGGAGGGGAAGCATGTGAATCTAAATTGTATTGTCATGAATATCTGACATGGAAATATTCATTGAATTGATTTAGACAGAATAGCTAATAAAATGGAACAAATTACTTGGTTGGGTTTCTTAGCATTTAGGCAGGTAAAATACTGTTGGAAGAACAGTAAGATGTGAAATTTAATAGTGATATTTTAAAGTCTTTAGGATTATAGAGATCATACACAAATGATTTCAGTTACCTGAGATGGATTTATGTAAACTGATGGTGAATGAGTACTTAGCCTAGTGCAGGCACATGGTAAAATGTAGTGACTGAAACAGATGAAAAAGTCAGAACATTTTAACATGTATTTTTAACAAGCTGGGGATGCACTGGTTACTGTGACTCAGCTGACCTATGACTTCTTGGCAATTAATTCATTATTGCAGGTTTCATTTTAGTTGGAAGTATGCAGGTAGGGTCTAAACTCATGGTCCAGCTCAGTGATACCTTTCTCAGAAGGCCGCTGCTACTTGAGCTATGTTGTCCATGATATTTGTAATAGTCAGATTGCTCCTCATTTCAATTGGATTTCTGAGAAGAGTCATGTTTTTGGGTGTTACTTTTCTAGTGTTGAGTACTTCATAATAAAATTGATGGGGCACTAGAAAGAACAGAACAGAGAAAGTTATGTTCAAAGTTCTGCTGCGTTAGTGTTAATGTTTGACCTAATTGCTACTTAAATTTGATGGGTATCATTGTGAGTGTGTGTGCAGTATAGGCTGCACTAAGCTGACTCAGTTTAGCACTGACTACAATTTGTGTACTGCTGACAGCTGTAGAAGTCCCCAAGTGCTGGCTTAGTCCATGGAGAGTTGTGTGTCTGCAGTAAAGCTTTTTTTGGGTTCCTGAATGATAGCTGGCTAGACCAAGAGTGTTCTGTTAGATTGCAGTTGAGAATTGCAACCCGTGGTGTTGAACAGCTGGCAGAAGGAGGGAGAATGGTGTATTCCACGTGTTCCTTGAATCCCATCGAAAATGAAGCTGTGATTGCATCTCTGCTGGAAAAGAGTCAAGGTGAGAATGTGAGCTTGAACAGGGTGGGGAGCTCTTTCTTTTTTTCTTTTTTCCCTGAGCCCAAAAAAGGATACAGGTATGATGGTGCTAGTGATAAGCTTAGTGTGGGTAATATGCTGCTAGTGTGGAAAGCTGTGGAAATTTTTTGGTACCGTAGGATTTCATTAATGTTGCTATGAGCAGTCTTCTTAAATGGGTGTGAATCAGCTGCAAATACAAAACTCAAAGAGTTGTGTTAATGATGCAGAAGACATGTCTACAGATCAGTGGCATTCAATCTCTATTATCTGGCTCCCACTAACTGCTTCTACTGGTTGGAGTCCATGTCTGACATCTGTACTTCCTTTGGAAAAGTCAGTGTGGAACATTGCTGCTGTGCACTATAAGAGAAAAAGCCCAGAGTGCAGTTAAGCAGTTAGAGCAAAGTAATTGTACACCAGTAGGTGGGAGTCACTGATACCTTCAGCATCCTTTGCCCCACATTTTGACGTGCTTGGAATTTTAATGTGTTTAAACTCATGGGGGGTTTTTTTGCATTTTTGACTTGCATGTGTAGGCTAAGGTTACAAGAGGTGGAAAAATTGAGATGAGCTGGGAAGCTGCACTGCATCACTTTGTGATAGTAGGGTTCAGTTGCCCACTTAGTAGCTGGTGTATACTGTTTTTTCTGAATCAATAACCTGAAATTTGGAAACATCTAATTTGGCATGAAAAGTTCTACAGACTTTTTAAAGTTAAGCCTTTTACAGGGCAGAAGCAGCTGTATTGCTCCTCGAGCTGCACTTACTCTGGAAGTTGGTAGCCTGTTTTGTGTAATGTTTACTTTTAACTATTCTGGCCCCAAATCATGCATGAAATTTCATTGTTTTTTAGCTAAGGTGCTTGCAGGTTAATTAGGAATTGACTATGTAATTCCTATTCCCACTCTTCTGTGCACTGGGGCAGCCTCATCCTATGTCGCATGTGCAGTTTTGATCACTGCAATATAAGAAAGTCATTAAACTGTTAGAGAGCATGCAAAGGAGGGCAACAAAGATGATAAAGGGTCTGCAGGAAAAGCCTGATGACAAGTGGCGGAGATAACCTGTTCTGTTCAGCCTGGAGGAGGCTGAGGTCAGACCTCATTGCAGTCTGAAACTTCATCGTAAAGGGAAGAGGAAGGGCAGGTGACCAGTGACTGGACCCATGGGAATGGCCTGAAGTTGTCAGGGGAGGTTTAGGTTGAATGTCAGGCAAAGGTTTTTCATCCGGAGGATGGTTGGGCACTGGAACAGGCTCCCAAGGGAAGTGGTCACAGCACCAGCCTGACAGAGTTCAAGAAGCACCAGGACAATGCTGCCAGGCACATGGTGTGACTCTTGGGTGTCCTGCACAGGGCCAGAGTTGCACCGGATGATCTTGGATGGTCTCTTCCAACTCAGTTTATTCTGTGATTCTGTGAAAGGACATTTTTATTTAGAAGCAGTTTCTTTGGTAATAATAGGCACATTTCCAGTAAATTACAGTATGCTTGGTTTATGAAGGCCACAGTAAGCCAGCATTCATTTTAACAGATTGGAAATCGGGAAAGCATTAAGAACTAGTTGGGATAAGAACACAAAAGCAGGAGAATGTGGAGGCCAGCAATTGCAGCACCTGGGGGAAATTGAACACTTGGAAAGAAGGACCGGCCATGACGTTCGGATCTAGTCTCTGCCCAGTGGAGGTATTTTGAGGCATACTTGGAGGCTGTGATGTGTCTCAGCAAGTGAATGTTATCCTTGGAACTTGAACACAGATGTAGCTTAAGAAGGTAGTAGTAAAGAGGTAGTGCAGTGGTCGGCAAGGGGCATTGTAGCTCAAGAATTAGTTCAGGTCAGTCCAGAAAGGTTTGTTGGTAGTTTCTAGCAGAGTGTTACCTTGCTGCTTGTGAAGCAGGTGAGAGATTGCTTTCCCCCTTAGGGATGAAGGAGTAGGGAGAAGGCCTTTTTGTACCATGTAGAAACTACTGGAAATTGTAGCACTTCTGACAGGCTCTTTAGTGCCTTATCAGTCTAAAATAGTCTTGAGACATCAGCTGAAGTCATGCTGTAGGGATGGAGGAGTATTCAAAAAATGGATGCAAAACATCGAGTGTAATCACATTTGAGATGTCATTTTTCTATGAATTCATGTATCACAGTTTCATTTATTTAAAAGTCTCCCTTAAGCTGTCACTGTAAGATTAAACAGTTAAGTCACGTAGAACAGGTTGATAAATTGTGTACAACATGAGAAAAAGCCTACATGACTGTTAAATAACTAAAGTATTCAGAATCACAGAAAAGCAATGTTAAAAGTTATTCTTTTCTAGGGAGATCATCTATTTAAACAGAAAATTTTTATATCATTCCTTCTAGACTTTGGGCAGCTTTCAGCTTTTATTCAGTAGATTAAGCTGTACCCTGTTGATGTCTCTTGTAGTAATTCGACATATTTTAGACACATAGTCTTTTGTCATGTTAGTGTTAAACAGTTTGGATTTTTTTCTTTCCATTTTAAAAATAACAAATTCTCTTTCCTCACTCACTGGAATATATTGAGATTGTAAGTCCTTGAAATTAGAATATGGTAGGCATTTCAGAAGGCTTAGTTATACCAAAAGTTATTCCCTGAAAAATATTTAATCAGGGTAGTAAATCCAAATACTGAGTAAATGAGAATAAGAACTACAATGATTCCATTGCTTGGAACACTGATGTTTAATGATACGGGTCGTAGAGTATTACTCTGCAGCTGCTACAAAAATATCTAACCATTACGTTTTGGGTAATTTATAGGTTGCATCTTATGTAATTACTATTAACAGCTCTTCTCACCTTCTTTGTTAATGTAAGTGGTAGAAGTTGTATAGCATTTTATTTCTTGAAAGTTTTAAAATGTAGTATTCCTAAAACAGCTTAAAACTTTAGGGAAACTATTTTTGTAGAAGTTAATTGGCAATATAACTCCTAAATTCTATTTTCAAAACATTTATCTTCTTGGGATTTCAGGTGCTTTAGAACTTGCTGATGTCTCTTCCGAGTTACCAGGCTTGAAGAGGATGCCAGGAATTACAAAATGGAAGGTACTTAACCTGATATTTTTGTGAAGTTCTTGGTCTGTGGTAGAGAGTTAAATTAGGGAAATTCTAAAGTGTAACATTTCACAACCTTAGGTTGAGCTGCATTAATGGCAGTGATTTGATGTTTAGGGGAGAGAGCTCAGCTGAAAATCTTTGCAAGGGTAAGTTCTTTTTTCCTCATCTGCTCTTCCCTTACCTCTAGGTTTCTTCCCTCTGTCTCCTATTCTTTCTTGCTTTAATTCCCTATTCTGTTGTATGTGGCCTGTAGATGGCAACATAATTTCAGCTGCTTTTAATGTTAGCCATCCATCTCTGTCTTCAGGGTCTGTGAATGTTAGGTACTCCAGCTGCTCCATTTTACTTCATTTGGAAGTAAAAGCTGTGAAACTGTTTCTGCAGATAAGCTATAAAGCTTGCAGTTACGTGACTAATCCTAGAATATTGATAGAATCCTGTATTTTGTTGCAGGCCTTAAATTATTTCAGTTCTAGAAACAAACTAATAGAGAGGAGCAAAAAACCCTAAAGCTGCTTCAGCTTCTTGTCAAGAGTATAGTCAAGAAAAGTCAAAGGCCATCCTGGTAGTGAGGAAAGAAACTGATTAAATTTTAGTTATGAGTGTGTGCCTTTGCAATGCCATTGGGTTTTCTGTCTTACCATCTCACTAGTCTCTTGCAATGGCAGACAGGTTTATGCCTGTGTACAGGCTAACGAATAAGATGCAGGGAATAAAGATTTGTTTATGTTCTGCCACTGGAAATCCAGCGTAGAAACTAGCTGATTTCTTTCTTCTTACAGTTCCTAAAGTTTACACTGTATGCTTGTACCTGAAGAGTAAATGTAAAATGCAGAATTGTGGCTCTATGATCTTAATTTTACCTTATTTTGGTACTCCATAAAGCCACTATATATATATTTATATAATGATCACTAGGGGTGTATTCTATTCCCTGTAGTGTCTATTTCTTTTATTTGCAGTTGAAATATAACTCTCCCTAACATGTTTTAAAAACTAGTCTGATAAAATGTGTTCAAAGTTTGCCGGACTTTCTTCAGGCCTGATTTTCTGCTACTGTATATTTTCATGCCCCACTGGCCAGCATGTCACTGTGGATGTATTTGCTTACTTTGGTGCTGTTTTTACTTGCTGTAGTCTTTTGTTCCCCAGTGCAGCATTTGTTTTCTGGGAGATCTGTGACTTACTACATTTATTATTCCTGAACATCAGTTGACTGTAAATCTCTGGAAACAGCAAAAACAGAAATAAGGTTTTGTTCAAGGGACACATGGGTGCTTGGAAATAGCATTCAGTACTCCCTCCTTAAGTCAGACAATGAGTGCAGTCCAGTGAATTATTTTGGGCTTGAAGGAAGACACCTTTTTAATTCCAGATTTCGTTATCTGTTCCTGCAACACTTTTACTTTTCCTTCTGCTCTAACAGGTGGTCAGTAAAATGTGCAATGGAGAAGAGTTCAGCGTGTTCTTTGGTTCTTGGTCATTCTACCAATCACACCAACTTAGCAATTAGGCTGGTAAAGCAAAACTGGACAGCACAGGACTGCTAGGCAGTTTTTTCTGGTAAAACCAATATAGTTCTAGATTTTTTTAGACTTCGGTTATTTATCACTCCTGTTGTTGGTTTTTCTCAAGCTTGAGTCGTGACTTCCAAAGAAGAGCAGTTCAGAAGTACAGTCTGTCTTGTCTCCATCTAGCACTAAGAAATGTAGCATATTTTGACTTGAAATACTAATTCTGTAAGTACAGTAATTTCTATTTCAGGAAATGTGGAAAGGCACAAGGTGTGATCTGATCAGTGGCTGAGAAGTGCCAGACTTCATGACGCTGAAATCTGCGTTCCAAAGTTCTCAGTGAAATTGTAGTCTAGAGAAATGTTACATTTCAGTTTCCACTAGAACACTTGATTAAACTTTCAAGACAATCACAGTGAGATGCATGAAACCACTTCATCATACTTCCCAGTCCTGAAGTCTCCATCGCTGCAACCGCTTTACTTTGTTGCCTTAACAACAAAAATGGGCCTTCATTTCAGTGATTGATTTTATGCATTTGCCCTGTGTGTCCCCATTTGGGACCCTTCTTACAGTAGCATCCAGTACAAAACCAGGCCTCTAGAGCTCTGAAGTTGAATTTTCCCTGGCTTATTTTTTCACTTTGGTATCCTTGCTCGAAGAGCATTCAGAATGCCTTCCTATAAGAGTTGTGGCACTAACTTTCTGCTTGTATCTTAAGAGTCCATCAAAAGCTTTGACCCTTAGCCAGACTGAGGTGATGTTATGTCTATACAGTGTCTTAGAGCAGATCTGTAGATACATTCTAAGTAAAGGTACAGATGCTAGAAAATTCATGGGGACATGGTTCTTCAGCAACTCTCCACAAAAACATGTCAGTGACTTGTATGTGCCCGTGTCATGTAGCTTTCTGCCTACCAAGCTGTTGTTTTGCACTCTTGCATATTTCTTATGTAATGAAATTGAGATTCTTCAGTTCTGATCTTTACTAGACTGCAGTAGCTCTTTTCCTTTGTATACCACTTGGAAGCTGCCTATAATGTTTCACAGCCAGTCTCGTGGAAAAAAAGCAGTAGTGTATCTTAAATCTGATGGCTCACTGATCTTACATATTTCACCACTGTCCTTCCACTGGATTTTGTGGTTCACGTGTTTTAGCAAGTTAACAGAGATCTTTGTAGTTGATTCAGCACCAATCTGCACTTTGTATGTTGTTTTTTTTTTTTTGAAGCAAAGAGCTGCAGCTGGCAAGAATCTCCTACTCTGAAGTGGACATGTACAATG
Organism: Nicator chloris; assembly: GCA_013400495.1. NCBI lineage: Eukaryota > Metazoa > Chordata > Aves > Passeriformes > Pycnonotidae > Nicator > Nicator chloris. Next base: position 1,025 of record WAAE01009717.1, on the reverse strand, counting down.
CACAAAGAAACAATACACTTTAAAGAAATTAATTTTCTATACCAGAAAATAACTTCCCTATTTGGTGTCTGAAACTCAGTTTGCAAGTATTTTAATTAAAATTTATAAACTGGTGACCTATATTCTTCACTGAGTTTATATTTACCCCTTTGAAGGTGATGCTGAAAGATGGACAGTGGTTTGAGGAGTGGAAAGACGTGCCTTCAAACAGACAAACACAAATACGTCCTACTATGTTTCCAGTGAAAGATGAAGAGAAGCTAAAGAAAATGAATCTGGAGCGCTGGTAAGTTTAGCCAGAGTAGATCTTACAAGGATTTGATGTAACATGTATGGTTGTGGGCAGATTATAATCAGGTCAGATTAGGAATGTGTTGGTTTGAGTATATTTTGATTGCTTCATATGTAATGGCAGCGCACAATATTTAAACTCCAGTGAATCAGGAGAAATGATTGCAATTTGCATAAGAGGAATAAGTACTCACATGAAAAGGTCAGATTCTTTGTATCCAATAGAGATATTGTCAAAAGTCAAAATTACTGAAAAAGTATGTTAGATTTTAACATATTAACAAGTGTGACTGACTTGCTTTTAAAGGCTTTCCACAGCTATTCTAAAAATACTGTTTAGAAATGAGTCACTAAAGCTGAAATGTGAATGGTGAATGAACGTGTTGCATTGATGCAAGTAATTTTTCCAGAATGCTCTATTTAGATCCTGTTTCTAGTTTGATAAATTAAATCTTCACAGTCTTACTAGGAATACTTACCTTGTCCTGAAAGTAAATATAAATGTGGGCCTTCTAGTATTCTGTGATTCTGAATGCAGCTATGAATGTGCTGCAATATTTTTTTTCTTTTTCTGTCTAGTCTTAGGATATTGCCACATCACCAGAACACAGGTGGCTTCTTTGTGGCTGTCTTAATAAAAAAGTCTCCAATGCCATGGAATAAACGTCAGCCTAAGGTAACGTCTTTTAAGTTATCTAAAATGTTAATTACTAATAATGTTTCAGGATTTTTTT
>WAAE01009716.1:0-29601 GCA_013400495.1 Nicator chloris | reverse complement strand
TCCTAATATTTAATCTAAACCTATTTATTCTCTACTGTGGTACAAAACCCCAACATTAAATAGTGCTTTTCCTTTATACATTGCAAAATCTGAGAGCTAGGTTTAAAGGGCTGGAAATTTCAACTTTTGAGCAGCCAGATTTCACCTGGACAGTGAATGTTCAATCTGGGGAGGTGTGTAAGGTGTGTACCTCCCTCAGCGGCACATGCTAATATCCAAAATTGGGGCAGCAGACCTTATTAACAAAAAGGAGTCTACAATCTTCAAAACTGGCTTTTATTAGGTGCAAAGTTTCTCACAGAAGGCTGCTTTGGGCCACTTTTTGATAAAATATCCCATGTCCTGGTTCTGACACTGTGTCATCGACAGTTACACCGTCGGATCACAATTCGGATCACAGTTACACACGTTCAGATCGTAATTCCATGATGAAGGTGTCATGATCAGACAGCAAAACAACAGCGAGGGTATGACTTCATCAGTCACATTCTGTGGCTGCTGAGGGTTTGTGGTGATATTAGGACCGAAAGCACTTTGAAAATTGATTTAATGGCTCAGGTTTTGAAAAATGAAATTATTGAAATTAATCACACCTAGGTGAGTTACCAAGGGAAAGGAGTTCTAATAACAAAGAGCCATAAAACCAAAACACTTTGAACTAGAGAACCATTAAATTTTAACCCCTAATACACCAGAAATCACAGAACGTTTGCGAATTGAAAGTCCCTCTGGAAGACATTTTGTCCAACCATCTTGCTGGAGACCTGTAGCAGGCCAGGTCCTGACCAGGACAACATCCCAAGAGTTTTAGAGATAACTCCAAGGATGGAGGATCCACACCTCTCTGATGGGTTTTGTCACACCACCTCTCACCTCAGTGACATAAAGCATAACTTCCGTTTTCTGAGAAAAAACTGTGTTTTAGCAAAATTCAAATGGAAAAGTAATTTGACTAATAAAATAATCTAAACAAAATGCTTCTTCCAATGTTTTCTTGTTCCTATAGGAGGTAAAAAAAATTACAGAGGTGATTTTACCTCTGCTGAATTGATGACAATTTCCTTGATTAACCTTATCTTTGGGAAAGATCAGGTTCTATCTCATTTGAACTCTGTAGAAACATACCTCTGACTGAGAAATCAATATGATCTTTCAATACACTTTATGTTATGTTTCAAAGTTCTGATTGATATTAAGCAGAGGAACAGCAGAATCAAAATGCAACAAGATGCTAAATCAGCATTCTAATCCTATTAAGTTCCCAAAAACTGAAAGAAAAACAAAGGAGTGGAATTTCTATGATTTCTTATTTAGTGTTGGTTTGTGACTTCTGCTTTAACTCTTAGTCTATATGTCTCTATGGGTATCAATCTGTATCATGGAGTTAAAACTAATAAGAAAAGAAAGCTGAATTAAAAAACAAACAAAAAAACATGTTGGTAGCCATCTATCTCCAAAAGCATATTGTCTTTCAATATTTCAAATTTCAATCTTTACAATGTATCATAATGAGTAGTATTTCTGTTTTTGTCAGAAGCCCCTCCAAATCCAGTCAGGTTGTTGCAGAAAAATAAAGTAGAACGGGAGGTGAAACGGGAAGTGTTCAGCAGGCCTGAGATCAGTCTCCAAATTCAAAGCTGAAGAAAGCAAAGCCTGCCAGGTTTACAATTTCACTGACAGACCTCACAGAAAGACTTCATTTGAAGGTATTCTTCACAAATATAAAAAGAGCAACACTAATGAATGATTTTTAATATTCTTGCCTTGAGTCACTTAAAAAAAAAATGCAGTTTGACTAAGTGATTCTCCTTGAATTCTGCCACAGAGTGCATGAGGACAACAAGATAGAGCCAATAAAATTCAATACTAGTCAGGCATCATTAATATGATGATCATAATTCAATCCATATTCTTGAAAAGGGGAAGGTGTATGAAGGAGACTTCATACTAAACTGAGCTAATTGACATCATTACATTTACACAGGATAAGGCATTTTAAGGGACACTTTTTCCATTCTGAATTTTTATAAGCACCAATTAAAACTAAATTGTAAGGCCTTAATAATCAGAAATGGAAGACATCAGGAGATTTTTCAACCAATAATCTCACCAAGCACAATGTAAAAGAGAATAGCATAAAACACTTTTTAGCAGTAGTGAGTGGAAGAGTATGGATTCTTAATACACGTGTGTGTATGTGTGCATGTGTGTGCCGATCTGCCCGGAAAATAAGACAAAACTTGTAGCATTGCATTTAAATTGCAGCTGGACTAGGTATTAATTGAAAAGTGCATGACAAGGGATGCAATAAAAGACACAGGCAATAGTCTTCAACTGAAGAGAGATGAAGATATCTGGTGAAGAGGAGGATACTAAAAAGGGGTTTTCAGCACAGGTTTCTGCTGTCTCTCTAGCTATAAAGGAGCAGTTATTTTAGAAGAAAAAAGGTTAAGCACTAAGTCTGATTATTATGCTGTACTACACACAACTGTTGGCAAAAATGTTGTCATGATCTTTCCTTGTCTCTGCCAGGAGAAAGAACTCTAGATCTGAGCCTGCTATCTATTAATATTCCCCAAACTACTGAACTCCTATTGTTCAGGGGTTTTTTTTGTCCACCACATTTTTGACTACTCTTCCTATTACTAATAGGAACTAATAGCTACTAATACTTAATGATGTCAGATAAAAGATTTGTACCATGTTCAATAAAGAAAACATGAAATTATGCGGGAGACTCTAAGAAAATCCTCTCTTAAACTGAGGAAAGCTAACTTATTATCTTTTTTTTTCCATTTCTGGGAAGATTTATCAATACAGAAATTATTTGTAAACTGAGGATATTTTTAAACAAAATATATTTGAGGCTAATTTCAGTATTTGAATGTGTCTGAGAAAAGTAAATAATGTAATTAGGTCTAAAGTGAGTTTTTCTTGCTTATTTAGTAAGCTGAGAATACAGTCATTTCCACAGCTTTGTCTCAATGGGGTGTGTTTATGTTCTTTCAATTTCCCATCTATTTTTCAGGGCAGAGTATTTCCCATGCATAAAGGAATGACTTTAAACTGCTGCAGTGCTCATTCAGTCATCTCTTCTACATGGCTCAAACTCTTTCAATGAAACTTTGGGAAAGAATATGGATTTCCTCATTTTACACATAATTTACACTGCACTGATTTCATTTAGCTGAAACCCTCTTCAAAATCTTTAAAGCTCTATACATATTTCCTAATAAAAGAAACGATCCGGGAATCTTATAGAAGCAGAAAAGCAGGTCTAGTAGAAATATTTTTTTTGCTGCTTCAGTCTGAAACATAGAAATATTTAGCCTCCAGTATTTCAGTTTGAGGAGAATATAATGATGCTTTTATACATACATGACATAAAAGCATAGAAAGACATAATGCTCATACACAGAAGGACAAAATGCTCAATTTTACTGCAGAATATTCTTGTCTTTACTAGACCAAATTTGCTTTTTACATCATCACAAGACTGTTGTTAGGAATTTTCATGTGTATTCAAAGGCTATTTTCTCTTCAGTTCCATTACTATCCCGAAAAACAGTGATATAAAAAGATAAAAAAACAAACAAACAAAAAACCCCCCACCAAAACAAACAAGAAAAACACACATACACAAAAAACCCCCAAAAACTAAACAACAACAACAGCAAAAAGAAAGCCACAAGCAAAATCTACACCAGTCATTAACCCCAAGCCCAAGAGGGGCAATATTTAGGGAAGGGGGAAAACCACTAAAGATACAGAGTTCTTTGTGACACTTTTAAAGAACTTAAAAAGACAAGTTGGACGGTGTTTCGTGCAAGAAATAGACTGTGCAACAATAGTCTTTGAAACTTTTATTTAGTGTAAAGACAACTGGAAGTTGGAGAAGATTTTATCAAATTATTTCCTTTCTATGAACTCAAAGGGAGAAGCTTCTCTGCCTTGAATTCCATCTTCCAGTTGCCTTTTGCTTTGGGGCATCAACCTTATAATTTTTTTTTATTTGCACAGTTTTCCTAAAAATACAATAATGAATAATAGCAACAAACTCAAGGTAGGATCACCAAATTAACTATCACATACATTTGATCCCATAGGCCTATGAATTCTATCTTCTCTTTTAACATATTTCATAATTATCCACTACCTTGGTGAAGACACTGACTCCCCACAGTGCAGAAGACAGGATAAAAACTGACTGAACTGTCTTTCTACATATTCAGAATATTGCAACAGAATGTTTTGCTGTAAAGGTGTTCCGGGCTGTTTCACTTAACCCTCTTTATAGATGGAGATGTCTTAAGAGTCTGTGGTGTTCTCTGTAAAACAAAATATCAGACTGAATTAGTTCATATGTGATACATACATCTGGGAAAATGAAAGGTTGTTTTCAACAACAAATAAACCAAAAAAAAACCCAAACCAAACCAAACTAAACCAGCAACAAATAATGAATATTCAATAAAGTTTGCACTCTGTATTCACTCTTTGAAGTTGTAATCCAAAGCCTGTTAAGGAAATAATAAATCTTATCAATCAGTAATTAAGGTATGCCATAAGGAAGAAAAAATAACAAAAATAACCCTATCAACTTTCTTATACTTTTTATATATTTGAAATACTTTAAAAAGTATTGTCCTTTTAAACATTTTTTCCTAGTGTTTACATATATATATATATATTTACATATATTTATATAAAAGAGAGAAAAACAACCCAAAGGAATACACACAGTCTTGCAAACAGAATAAATAAGAAAAAAACCCCACATTTCGATGATGGTTGAATACTCATATCTGTACTGAAGCTGATACAGGTTTACAAAAATATCCCCCAGAATGCTACAGGACAAAAATGGATAAGATCCTCTGCTAACATATTCACATATATGACTGACTGAAAATATTTAAAAATCTTTACAGTAAACCCTTGAATCTGAGATACGTTATGCAATTATAATATCCCCATGCTTCAGGATAATTAATTAAACTCTAAATAAGAATGGTATCATAGTTGCACAGGTATGTATAAAGATAAATTATCTGTATTGCCCTTTGAATCACTAATGACTTTGCACCTCATGCTGAAAGCTTTTCAGATTTTATTGCCCTTTGAAGATCCTCCATTCTGGTTTAGACATTAGTGGACTACAAATCAATACTAATGGAGGCATGACAGTAATTCATATTGCATTTAAGTCAGTATGCTAGAAACTTTATTTTTTCTTTTATTCAGAAACTACTAATCTTATACAGAGAGATTATGCTGTGATGATACTGTATGAAACACCTTTACCAGGTCCATGAAGGAAGGTTCCTACTGAGACAGCAGTTTCACTTCTTGGATACAAATAACTTTTTAAAAATTTCAACTCTTCCTCTATTTGTCTTTAAATTGCTTTTCAGAGAGCATATCTAAAACCTGTTGTTTGTCATAGTTTCTACTCAAGACTGACCAGTACAGTTATGTACTGGTCAGTCTTGAGTAGAAACTATGACAAACTTTATGATAGGATGTGCTTTATGGTAGGAATAGATTCAAAAACCGTGATAAGGCACAGTAAATCAAACAATCCAAGAATCACAGAATAACTAGAAGGGTGATTCAAGGTCAAAAGGGACCCCAAAGCCCATCCAGTGACATGGGCAGGGACACCTTTCACTACCCCAGGCTGCTCCAAGCCCCAATGTCCAGCCTGGCCTTGGACACTGCCAGGGATCCAGGGGCAGCCACAGCTTCTCTGGGCACCCTGTGCCAGGGCTCCCCACCCTCCCAGCCAACAATTCCCCCCCAATCTCCCATCCATCCCCGCCCCCTGGCACTGGGAAGCCATTCCCTGTGTCCTGTCCCTCCAGCCCGTGTCAATTGTCTCTCTCCATCTTCCTTTAGGGCTCCTTTAGGCACCACTAGGCCACACTGAGATCACCTCAAAGCTTTTCTTGTCCAAGCAGAACAACCCCAATTCTCTCATCCTTTCATTATGTAATTCTGCTACATTTGCATTTTCATGTTTTAACCCCAGTAGGTTGATAAACACCAGGCAGGAGCTTGTTCACTCTTCCTCAGTGGGATGAGAGAGAGAATCAGAAGGATAAACATACAAAAGCTTGTGGCTTGAGCTAAAAACAGTTTAATAGATAAAGAAAAAGCTGTGTGTACCAGCAAAACAAGGAATCCATTCCCCACTTCCCATGGGCAGCCATCTCCAGGCCCCAACATGCTTGGGGAAATAAATGCCACCAATACAAATATCCCTGATTCCTCATTCCTGCCCCCACTTTATATCCTTAAAATGAGGACTGTGTGTGAACGTGCACCCCTAAATACACAGGGAAGGGTACAACTGATTATTGTGGTGAATCTTCTTTTAGAACCTGTATATCATCAGATTATAATTTGATTTTCTCCAGGAGAAAAGAAAAGGTAGCAATGCCAGCAACAGCATCTCTACTGTCCCCTGAGTTTTCTTCACTTTCCATGTCTCATTTAGTTTCATTTTGATTTCCAATGTAATTTATTTCATAATAAGCCCTCTGGGACTGTGTACCTCAACATTTCACTCAAAATTGCCTACTGGCCCTGTAAAATATCCATTCCTTCTGTCAAATACATGTGAAACTTGCTTGCAGAGAGATAGAAATTTGTTGCAGATTTCAGTGGTACACACTGAAAAATAATAGGTACACAGAAAAATAATGGCTTTTCTGTTTTGTCCTGATTTTTTTCTGGTGAGTGGTTTAGGGTTTGCTCTCTTTTATTCCTTTTTTTTTTTTTTTATTGTATCATGAGACAATTTTGGAATTAATGGTCACACAAATTTTTTATAATCCTTGTGTTGTACAAATCTGTTCTCCATACAGAAAATACTTCAACCAGGAATAAAGGGAATTTTCAGAAAACAAGTTTATTTGTACAGGTTATCTAGTGTCTCATGGGATCTGTACAGAAAGAACCATACATACACCTAAGAAAACTTTATTCTGAGGTACTCGAACATTATTTTTTCCCTACTCTTTTTATAGATATGTCCTTCAATCATTCTGTTTCTTCTTTTATCTGCAGTGAATTTACAGGCAGCAATGTCTGTAGGTGGATGACCCAGGTTCATTCCAACACCAGGTTATTTTATCAGAATGTCATGAGGGAAAAAAATTGTTCGTGTGACTTTCTGATGAAACATTCTCTCATAAAGCATGTCAACAGAAGGATAAAGTTAAGACTGCTACCCCAAAAATGTACCTTTTTAGAGAGGATGGAATAAAAATTTAATGGAGTTGATTTTGTTTTCCTGCATGTAGTTCATAGGTACTATAAATCAAATTAATTATATCTACAGCAACTACAGCAAATGTGTGTCCACATGAATAACCAACCAATAATAGTGCAGAGTTTTTCCTTGTTGCATAAACCTCCAATGTGTAAATTACCAATTTTTAATGGCTCAACCCTGGGAGCCAGGTGATGAGGGGATAGAACGGCAGTTTCCACATCTGTTTCCTGATTTAAAACAACTGAGACTCAAATAAACACCTCTAATGGTCTCATCTCCAATCTCTGAAACTTGATATCTAAACTGTTGCTTCTTCAACCTTCTCCCTTTCCATTTATTCCATCTTGCCCCAAAATTATTTTTCTCATGCATGAATATTCACCATTATCGTAACCTGGGTTGTGTTTCACAGCAAGCCCTATTTTCCTCTTTCCCCTCCTCTCACCAGAATTCCAACATTTTCGGTTGGATCCATCACAGATTTTCCTTCTTCTGTCCTACTGGATGACAATCACACTATCAACAGAAAATGATATCATAACGAATTATGGGATTAGCATAACCATACCTAAAATATTAATCTACTTTCAATTACTCCTTTTTGTTGTGGTGTGTTTTGTAGTTGTTTGGTTTGTTCTGCTGACCCCATTGTAATGGTTTCATCTAATGTTTGTACCCTCCCCTCAACTGTCACTGTCCCTCAAATCCTCTCTTCTTTCCTAAGACTTCTGTGTCAATCCCCCAAGTGCCTCCCCTAAGCCCTGTCAATTTCCAAGTTTGCTTTCCCCTAGTTCCAGAAGATTCCCCAAGATCCATCAAGTGGCTGGCTAAAGAGTGTTGGACCCTCCATCTAAATGCCCCCATTTGCTCCCCAACTCCCTTGGTCCCCCTCATGTTTTACCCTACTGGCTTTAGGTTTGTACCCTCCCATAGATCCTCTCCCCTGTAAAAACCCCATGTAGGCTTCAGATTTTTGCTCTTGGACACTGTAGTCTCCAGGGACAATAAAGCCTTGGATGTCACAACTCTGAGAGACCTTCCTGCATTCCTTTGCCTCCTCCAGATGACAGCAGTCCTTCCAAGTCCTAGCAGCGAGAGCTCCTAGCCGCTCTCCGGGTCCCCCTGAGTCCTGGGGAGTGTCCCCCCCAAAGGCACAGGGCCCCTGTCTGGGCTGAGCCAGGGAAAGGAGTGGTGAAGGCATGATGTCACCTTTTGTGTTTGTTTTGTGAGATGAATATGCCCCTCTAAGCCCCAGTTATAGACTTACCTGGTTATATGTTCATTCTTCATGTTGTTCAGTGTTGTAATAATGCTGTGTTCCTTTGTTATTGGTTTCCCTATTGCCCTGTTCGCTTTCCATCGGGCGACGCTGGCCTCCGCCGTTCCCCAACAAGGCGACCGAGATGAGGGGGAGGAGACAAATGGAAAACATGCAAATGAGGGTGACGCTGGGTGCTTCAGGGCCAGCGGAAGAAGAAATCGCCCTAAAACAAGAGATCAACGCCACTTTCAGCAGCCAAAACTAAGAACAGTAAGAAGCTGGGAAAAAGTAAGACTGTCTTTTCATTTTGTATTTGACCGTTTAGTCTCTCGCCCTAACATGCAGCAGTGAGAGCCAGGATGACACCCCTAGACCCTCGAGCTGACAGCGCCTTCCTGTGCTCCCGTGAGGACGGAAGCCCCAGCTCTGCTGCATCGCACCCTAGCAGCGGATCTGCAGACCTCCTCCTCCTCCTCCTCCGTGTCGCCTGTGGGAGCGGCGGCGGCGTGTGAGCGACCCGTTGGGCCCCCACCCCTAGAGCTGATCACTTAATAAAGGCATTAAAAGGACTTGGAGTCCTGGCCATTTATTTCGTTTTGGTTTGGATTTTTTCCTTTGGTATTATCTCACAGGTAACCTCATATTTAATTTACTATAAATGACCTGTTTTCACTGATGTCATCACCTACTGAAATTCCCGTTCCTGCAGAATGTTTCCATATAAAACAACTTCTGTTGACTAGTATGCTACCTGAAATAATGTTTTCAGTCTGGCTTTGTGACCCTTGCTCTCAACTTGTCATGAAAATTAAGATAACTTTCTGTTTTTCAAATAATTTGTAAGGAAGCTTCAAAGGTGACATTGTGGGAAAAAAAAAAACAAACAACCTTTATTTCCAAGTTCTAAAAGACCTGTGCTTTATCTTCATACAACTGCAATTATTGAGATTGCAGCTCCATGCATTTTTAAATAGATTAGAATTGTGAGAATTTAGAAAATAAACTTTTAGTAACTTTTAGAATTCTCAAAAGAAAAAAAGGTTTCAACACCATATAAAGATTTTTTTAATCTATTATAAATGGAAGGTAATAGTGACTTTTCTTGGAAAAGCTGGCCACAATCAGAACTCATTTAAAATTACAATTGACTTAAAAGCAGAAAGGGTTCAATGTGGTATAATTGTTTTTATACTATTCTATATTGAGAATTTCAATCATTACTAAAATAAAAGTTATTAATCGAGTAAGAAACTGAAAGATTGTATTGAAATGCCTCTCTCTCTCTCCCTCTCTTCCAGAATTAAGAATTTTATTTATGGTTATTGTTATCTATACTATTCCTTCAGAAATGGCTAAGACTCTCCCCCTCACTACATATAGGATGTTTCCTTAAAAAGTTTAGATAGGTTATTTTATTTAGATTTAAGTAGCTTTCAGACCCTTATCCCAAACTCATAATCCCATCCTTGTTTTTTAGAAAATGTCACTAAAATACCTAATTGCCCATCAGTATGCTTATGACAGAGATGAAAAATTTTTGGAAATACACCAGATCTGTTCATTCTTCAGAAAATTCATTTTGTGAGGAATTGCATTTTCTGTCAAAGCTGTGTGGCAACACCACATGAAAACTACCCTTGCAGATCAAATTTCCCTGCAAACAGTCACAGTGATTTTCTAACAGTTGCACTAGAGCAGGAAAAGACTGGGGAAAAAAATACACAGATATCAGTTGTGTCTCTATCACAAAAATCAGTGATTCAAGACATAGTACAAACAAATCATCACAATCTTATTCCAAGTGCTTGTCTCCATGCTACTAACCTCATCATTTTTATGTATTTTAATATATTGCTGACTTTCTTAGATAAGTCTTAAGCAGCTTTTTTGTAAAGATCAAAGAAATCCTTCTGGTAAGATCAAAGCTCCATTTACCCATCCCCTCCATGAAGCCAAGTGACATATTTCCGGAGGAAGTCCCTCAACCTAGAGAAGGATCTTAACACACATGGTGTGAATTCGGGTTTCTTTTTCGACTAGATTCCTTTTTAGCATGGTTTCCCAGGTCAGACAACAAGGTGTGCAGCACATCCACAGCTCCTGATGGTGACAGGTGACAAAAGCCTTTCCTTGGTGGGAGAAGGGCCTTGGTGAAAATATGCACAATCACAAGCTGCCAAAACTGAGAGCATAGGCAAGGCAAGGCTAAGGTATAATATTTTCTACTCCAGCTTCCAGAATCTCTCACTCAAACTCTAACTAGTTCTCGTTTTCTTTTTCTTTTTTCTTTTTTAATTTTTCATTTCTCTAGAAACACCTGAACAGGATCTTTTCCTATTAGGCTTGTCTCAGCCCAGGCTAGGCATCTGTCTGTTGCCTGGAATAAAACACAAAACTTCTCCAAACAATGTCAAAATTGTAATATAAAGGCAAATTTTTAATTGGAAGCTTTCAAGTGCACAACATGGGGATATACACACGATACAGTATTTCTACAATTTTTATAAGGTTACCTAAGTAATATATCTAACAAATAGTCCAGTTAGAAGAGCAGTTGGTTAGGTAATTTCCACCTGGGTTCTGCACCACTGGAGGCCCCCCCTGATCTTTTAACCCTACATTTCACAGTGACTTTGATATATGGTGCAAAACCTAGTGTCCTTGCTAGACTAAAAGCAAGACTAAGTACAATTTCAAAATTGTATTAGTAAGGGTTTGTTAAACTATGGGAAAGGGCAAGAAAAATACTGGAAGTTCTGACTATTTATTAATGGTCTACAAAGCTACAAATATCAGAAAAATATATAAAAAGCTAAAAAAACTTCAGGCATCATGTCCATCATGTCTTTGGCAGGTTGACTGGGGGACCTTGGTAATGTGGAGCCTCTTTGCTCTCCCTTCTATTGCCTGTTCCAAGGCAAGGATGAAAGTCCAATTAAAACTTTAGGCTGCATGCTAAATGCAGTGTAATGATTTCATCTTTGAGTATTTTGACTGAGCAAGCAGGAGAAATTACTTTCTCTCAAACCGTACCAGATAAATCCTTGTAAAAAGCAGCCTCTCCATCTATATTGCTAATTTCCTAAACCAATTTAAAATCCTAAGGCAGCAACTAAATACCATTTGTCATTTTAATTTTAAGGTGATGGATATACACTTGAAAAGGCATCACTGTGATGAATGTTGCTGGGACATCTGAGCATCTCCAAGGAGGAAATCTAGCTACCAAGGGAAAACACAAAGCAGGAAATTAGCAATTTCATGTATTTAAAAAAATTCTGTGTCTGATTTACCTGTTCTCAATGCACTGAGACAGGGCTCTTTAAAGGAAGCTGAATTTCTGCCACTCTTTTTCAGTCCCTTGAAAATCAGATTCCAACAGATGGAGTATGTTGTTCAATACGAAAAACTACATCACTGAAAATTTGATATTGATCTTTTTAGCTTTTACATTTTTGAGGCCAGAGGGAACTGATCTTGGGAATAGCAGTAGATTTATTTTAGAGCTCAGGTGGCATCCATTTTGTTCTGGCATATCAACAAACATTTTCAGTTTGCCCATCTGCTTCTTTAATCCACTGGATGCTTAAATAAGGAAATGCTAAGAATGACCTTTTCTGCTTAGATTTATAGTCGCATTTATATGCTTCTCCATAATGAAAAATGTTGAGCTGGTTTTTTTTTAGATCAGATGAAAACAGATCAGATAGTTCAAAATCTGCATAGTTGCAACAACCCAAGAGAAAAATAAAATCTGTTCATCTAGGCTGGAATAAGTCAGATCAGAATACAAACTGCAATTGGATAAATTTTGCACATTATACAATGAAAGCAATGGAATAATTTCTTTATTAATTCAATGCAGTGTCATGGCTGCGGTAATACTTGGTGTTTGACAGTGAGACGATAAATAATTATCTGAGTTAAAGTAGCATTTTAAAGGGATGTTTCCAAGTTGTTGGAGTTAAGGTGGGGCTTTTTTGTAATTGGTCTTCTTTTTTACTGGAGTATTGAAGCGATACTGACAAATAAGTGCAAATATATATACTTTTTTTCCCCCCTTGGGTTGCTTTAATTTTTATATTGGAGGTATGACATTAACTTTGCAGAAAAACTGTTAACAACCTTGAGAAGGAAAAAGAGACTTTAGGGAGGTGCAATGAAATACAAAGAAAAAAAACCCAAACAAACCAGAGAAGCCACACATTGTGAAAAGTCTGTGAGATGCACTTTAATGGTTTTGTTTTCCACCCACTAAATTCAATGGAATTTCACAGCTGTCCTCAGTCCAGAAAGCTTTTACAGTGTTGACTTAGGGAATAGCTGGAATTATGGCCTGTAAAGGTGCTGGGTTTTCTGGAATTCTCTGCTATCACACCTCACTTCTTTGGCTCTAAAGAGACTGAGGCACATTGGAAACGCCCAAAGAAATACTGCCCTTCAGTTGTTCCTTGATTTAAACCAGGGGTCCTCAAACTTTTTAAACAGGGGGCCGGTTCACTGTCCCTCAGACACTGTCGCGGGCCAGACTATAGTTTGGAAAAAAATGAATTAATTCCTATGCACACTACACATATTTTATTTGTAGTAGTGCACAAAAACCAGGAAAAATAATGCAATATTTAAAATGAAGAACAATTGTATTCAACAAAAACAAATAATATTTCAATGTGAACTATGGGCCTGCTTTTGGCTAATGAGATGGTCAATGTTAGGTTCCGTATTTGCCACTGTTAGCTGTAGCCAGTGATGCAAGTGCTTATCAATTAGTCTGGATCTGATTGGAGATTTCAGATGTTTCATTTGGGAAAAAGTCTGCTCACAGACAGAGGTGCTGCCAAAGACGGTTCCAATTTCNGAGGAGGAGGAGGATGAGGAGGATGAAGGGGATGAAGGGGCAGCGGTGGCACGGTTTGTAGCCGAGAGGTAAATCGGATCAACAGTTTCAATGTCAACAGAAAATGGGTTCCGGAAAAGCTGTATGTCCTGCTCATGGAGACGAAGCGGGGCGGGGTCGAGGATGAGGCGCTGGTTCCAGCCCAGTCCCGGGGGGTGCTTGGGGGCTGTGGAGGCCGGCACATGGATGACGTGGCTGGAAGTCATCTGCGGCTGCTTGGCTTCCCCCCCAGCCCCCGGCGGGAGCAGGGCGGGGCGGGTTCTGCAAATACCGGCGGGCCCGACTGAGGACCCTGGGGGGCTGTATCCGGCCCGCAGGCCGTAGTGTGAGGACCCTTGATTTAAACACTCAGTAGGATATTATAGCAGCAAGGCTGATAAAGGAGCAGTATAAAATTTGGCAGAAGTTGTAACAATTGCTGTACAGATGGACAACCACAGAATGTGAGAAGCATGAGAATATCAGAAAGAACATTCCTGTGCTGTCTATAGTTCAAAGAATTTAAAAATTGTTGCAATATTTACATGATTGAAGAAATCACAAGGTTGACCTCTCACCTATAAGCTCCTTTGTGTCAGTTCTCAAAATATGCATGACTAACAGAAGACAGAAATTAACACCAAAATTGCGCTAATAAGTATGATTAGAATGGAGATGCTCCTTAGATTTCATGTTCTTTGTCATGACAGTACTGATTGTACTGACAACAAATTCCTTAGCTACTAAAAAAAAAAAAAGGCAAAACCAAAACAATACAAAATAAAACACAACAAAACCAACCAAAAAAACCCCCCACCTATCATTGTGCTGTTGAGACAGGATTTCTAATAAGAAAATGTATTTTGGGTGAATATCTCTGGTGGTTTGAAGGTTACCTTTTCTAGAGAAAGCTGTCATCATAAATTAGATTTTTTTCTGACAACTACTGCATTCTTAGGGAACCTCATCCCTCAGAAATGTGTTTCCTACAGACAATCTTTACACTGCTGTGAGCTGACTAATCCCAATTGATGGATTGACAGCAAATTGCAAACCAGAGTTTAGTCAACTCTGCTTTTTATTCCAGGCAAGTCATGGTGCTTGTACGATTGAAGTAAAGTCTTGGCTGCTCCTTTGAATTTCAGGCATCATATGTTTTTATAGTGAGATGATAATTTGTCATCTGGGAAAGAAGGCACTTACATACCCTTACACAGTGAGATTTAGGGAATCAAACCAAGTATGAATGAAATTATACACAGCAGAGCATGTTAACTCATCAGTGATTCACATTTTATTCCTTGATCCAAAATCTCAAAGGTATGGACCTTTAAAGAAATGTACAGAAACAAATATTAAAATGAAATTCATGTTCCCTAAACAGTAAATATTGGTCTTGCCTGACATGCATAGGACTGAATTGGGTACAGAGACAGACAACTGGACAGGTAGAAGAATCTTGACCAGGAAAAAAAGGAGAAAGGAGAAAAAAAAAAAAAAAAAAAAAAAAAAAAAAAAAAAAAACAAAAACCAGAAAAAAAGCTTTTCAGCTCTTTTGTTTTCTTAGTTTCATTTGATTTCTCTAATCTTTTTCTTAAGAATAACAAGGTTAGACACTATAAAATGCTTAACTCTAAATATGTGTTCACATTTATTTCGTTTCATGTAAAAGGCCATCAGAACTGCTGTCCAGAAAACTTCAGGTGTTTGTTTTTGAAACTTCCATTAAATACGGTTTTTCCATTGTATATCAGTCTTTGAAATACAAATTATGCTCCATCTTTTAATTTCAACTTATTTTTTTACAGTAGATATGTAATTGCATTAAGTAAAATTTCACTGAAAATTATTTCACTGAGAGAAACAGTAACTCTAACTTTCTGGAAGTAATCCCCAAACAATGAATAGGTTTTCAGAAGAAATTCTTACTGATTTTTAAAAATCTTCATGAAAATAAGAAAACGTGCTGATTACTCTTTTCTTATTATAAATCAAGAGCTGCTGCAAAAACTGAGATGTTCCTCCCTCAGTTCAGTTTTCTCTTCTCTAGGTTGCAACAGTCCAGACACTTCAGCTTCCCTCATCTGTTGGATAGTGAACTCTTCTAGCACTGCTGTTGCAGTGCTATGGATTATCTGCAATTTATGTGCATCTGTCTTGTAATGGAGTTTACAAAGGTAAAATTTCATCCCAGATTAGTCGAGAGTGGAGCAGAGATAAATACTCCTGTTATATGAAACCTTATCTTTCAGTGCACCACCATAACATTTACTTAGTTAAAATGTCACCCTCTTGACTTTTTAAATGTCATTCATCACCCACTTCAAACTTCAGAACCTTTTCCACAGAACTGTTGCCTTCCCTGTTCCCATTTCTGTTTTTGATTTCCCCTTCCCACCTGGAGCACTCAGCAGTTGCCTGTGCAAGAGACTTACAGTGCTGACAAGAAAAAAACCCTGAAGGATATGAAGTACATGAAAACCCCTTCTTCATTTGGAAATCAGACCAATTTCTTGATCAGCTTGTCAAATCAAAACATAGGAAGATCAACAGTGATTATCCATAACCATAGATTCATTCCTTTCCCTCTCCAGTCTCTGTGAAATCAAATGGAAAAAACATTCCTTTTGGTTTTTAAATACTCAAAGTTGGCTAGAAAGGTCATAGTTTCTTTCTCAAGCTACACTTGTTAAAATTTCATGTATTGCAATAAAAATGTGAGACCTCAGATGATCCCAATGGAGAGCATAATGAGACAAATTAATATCTGGTGCATTTTTATTGCCCTTAAGAGAAGTACAGGAAGACTGCCTTTGGATGACTGGTTACTAATTAGTTGGCAGCATTAATGACAAAGTTCTGATTTTACAAGATTGCAGTGCTAACCTAACCCTGTAAGAAATGCCTTTCAAATTGTTCTGTTCTCCATTTATTTGACTCTTAGATGTATTTTAAACTGCTTTATGCATTTTAAAATGCTAGTTTTGGGCAGCAACTGCTCCCAGTGCCTCTGCAGAGCTGTAATTTTTATTATTCAAAAAACATAAGAATTTTTTTCTTCATAATTCATATTGGTAATCTTGATACATCTCCAACACTGAATGAGAGAAATAGCGTGTGATAAAATGAGAGAAAACAATTAAGTGATTTTAACTCAAAGATAGGACCTTACAAGGGTCATGAAGGTCATGACCCTTCCCGTCAAAAAAGTGTTGATAAAATAAGGTGGGTTTGGAGGTGAGCTTGCAACCAAAAGTGAAAAGTGTGGTTGTTAGGAAACAGGGTCTTCATATCAAACCAGCTTCCTGAGCTCACCTTTCCTCACCAAGTGGGATGTGTCAAAAAATTGTGTTATGGTTGTCAGGATACGCAAACAAGCGTGTTAAGAACATCTATTCTATGTTTCTATAAATTTTATCTTTTTTTGTATGTAACCTTCAGAGTAGGCTCTGGTTAAACGGTTGGCTGGTCAGCATTCCCAGGCATTAGAGCTTTCCACACCGTGTTTTAGATGGCTAATTTTAAAATCGTTGAGTCACAGAATGGTTTGGGTTGGAAAGGACCTTAAAGCTCATGCAGTTCCATGCCCTTCCATGGGCAGGGACAGCTTCCAGTATTCCAGTGTGGGCCAAGCCCCATCTAACCTGGCCTTGGACACTGCCAGGGATCCAGGGGCAGCCACAGCTTCTCTGGGAGTTCCATCTCAGCCTCTTCTCCACCCTCAAAGGGGAGGATTTCCTCCTAATATCAAATCTAAAGTAGATGTCCACTTGAACATAAGAAGGAGTTAATGTCTTTTCACTGATTTGCAGATTTGATCCATGTTTTCCACCTGAAAATTAACTCTTGAATGCTGATAAATAATATCTTTTGCCATGCTTTTTTTCTGTTCTCCCAGCAGTACAGAGGCAGAGTGGGTATCCTGTACCTTGTGCACATATGGATGACTTCAGCAGCAACACAACTCTGAAAAGTCAAGCCTCATTACCTGTTCCCAGCGGCCCCAGCTGATCTTGATTTCTTCTCCTGTGCTCACAGAATAGAACAATCAATACTCCAGAATAATATATGTGTAATTAACAGGTCTCCTTGGGAGCAAAAAGGGCAAAAAATGATGAAGATATGGTTTTCACAGCTAAGATACAACCTCAGTCAGTGCATTAGCTCATGATGGAATTATTGGTAGTATCTTTTTTATTGTAGCTTTGGGCCATGATAAATCTGAGTTATTTTAACACAATACATCTCTGATTGAACTATGCAGACGAAGAAGTTAAAAGTTGCACACATTCTGGAGTTTTTGGTTTATTATAAACATTTCCTCAACGGCTTTCCTATGACTTCCTTCATCTTCTCTTTATTATTTTGCTTTTTCCTCATGCAATATTTTTCTGCAGGTTCTCTACTGTGAAAGCTTATCCAATTTAATAATGTTTATAGCTATGATTTCATTCTTCTTGTGTTTCTCTTTTTAAGTCATTGCTTTCATCTCTTCTGGCTAAGCTACTGCCCTTAAAGAACTTGATTTAATTCCTATCATCATCAGTAAAGACTTCTATAAAGTCAGTGTCTTCCTGAACTCAACCAAGATTGTTTCTTCCAACCATTATTTTTTTTTTTCCTATCTTTACCATTAAATTGTCTATGTTTTTCAGTTAAGCATAGAACTATTTTCATTTTTCTTCCAATACCTACATCTTTATCTTTCAATTACTGGTTATCATTTCATGTCATGATAACCGTGATTTTTTTTTTAATAATCTTATAGTACACTTATCCAGTCTAATTTCATTCTATTTCAAATATTATTTTTTTACATTCACACCAGAAAGCATTGCTAGGGTCTCTTATGAAAAGCTATTAACATGTTTAGCAAGAAGTCCTAAGTCCAAGAAATGATATTTTAATAAGCTAAGTCATCTGAAAAAAGTCTCTTACCTCTCATTATAATGTTCAGGATTTATGAAATAGAAAATTACTAGATTTTCAATATACTTAGATTCCCAGAGTCCTTTAGAATATAGTCTGACAAATTCTTTTGAGGCTTCACAGAATCAGTCATGTTATTAAAAAATCAGAACAACTGTACTCAGTACATTTGCTTGCAAGTGTACTATATAACAGAGAAAAATAACACTTTGAACACATATATTTAATTCTCTTTCTCAACAAAACTTTATCCCTTTTCTTTCATAGTTTTCAAAATAAAAAGCAGAACATTAAACTGAAGTAATGCTTAAACTGAGGAGTTCTGTGTGAGGACACCTAATGCAATATAAGTGTTGTGTAACTCAAAGATGCAAAATTAAGTTATAAAAGGAAATATCTTGGTTTGACACACGTTTTTACATTCTCTTGTCAAGTGACTTTCTCACTATGCCATTTCTATGCATTCTTGAATGCAGTATTGCATTTCACACTGCCTTATTTTCAAGCTCTATGCAGCAAAAGCCACAGACTGAAAGTAAAATATATGTGTGGGTGAAAATTACACCTTGTTAAGCAGATGTGACAGCAAGTTAATTGTAAGGGAGTATAGGCAGTCTTTTCAATTCAAGTGCTAATTATTTAACTATAATAACTTCATGGTATTATTTATTCTCCAGTATATTTTTTTTAACTTTAAGAAAAATTTAAAATTCCCAGTTTGTTTCACAACAATCACGCCAGAGCTTCCTGATCTGATCCGTACCCCTGCAGATAACAATTCTGCAGAATTATTTTTTCTTAAACAGATTATGACCTTGGTTAAGGTAAACAGCTGAAATTGATATAATCTGAACAAACTACAGCTGCATCCTGATGAACCATCACAATACTCTGAGATGATGATTGCAGAACTACAGTAGTGCAGAGATGTAATTTCATGACTATCCTGGAAAACCGCTCCAGTCATGGTCATGGATATCAAGGTTTGTCACTGACTCCTCTCCTCATGACCTCTGTTCACTCCGTATTAAACAGAAAGGAAATCTCTTCATTTGTGCTGGGACTTGAAGGATTTCACTTCAGAAATTAACAGTCCAAGATGAATCTGCCAGAAGGACTAACTTACTTCTAATGAACTGGTTAGCCCATAGGTACTGGGTTCTCAATGGATTCACCGTTACTTCACTCACTGGTTTACCTAGAAGCCTGGAACTGCAGTTTCTGGGAAAAGTGCTACAGTTTTTTACACTTCTCAGCAAACACACACAAAGATTTCAGATGCTGTTACACAGTATTACCCTCAACTGGAATTCCAACCTTTTCAACAACACATCTACTCTGACATCCTTGTTGGGTCTTCTGAATTTACCACATTACCTTATCTGTGTTGGCATAGACTTAAAACACAGAAACTTCACACTCTCAGCCAGTCAGTGACTGATTGAATCATATATTTGCTCAGTATTATTATGCATTCTAAGGGAGGTAATAAATCAAGAATGCAACTGTTTAGTAAGTTTGATGAGTCAAGAAAAATCTTTTTGATGGAGAAAAAGAATCCAGTGTCCGTTCTCTCCTTGATGCTTTTCTGAACAAAGCAAAGAAAATTCTTTGAATGTACAGAGCAAGGTCAGAATGCAGAATTTCATTCTCACTATTCTCCTTTGTCTTTCATTTTTTAAAAGAATTTTAATTATACGTAAATAAAATAATAAATAAAAAAATCTCTTCTTCTCATGAGAAAAATGATACATCCTGTAAATAAAGACACATGTTCTTCTTCATATCTTTCTGTGAGATTTCTAATAAGAGAAAAGTTATGATTAGACAGTGGTAGTTTATGTAATAGCCTTTTCCCTTGAGCTCACTAACTACATTTTAATTTACAATTGACTATTGTTCATGAAGCAGCATGGTTTAGGATCTTGTTTTGGTCAGGACATTAGAAATGGTCAAATGTGATGGTCAAATCACAGAACAAGCCAGGCATTGAAAAATTTCCTTGCATATGCAGACATCTCTCTGACCATTTGTTTGTAATCAGTGCTACATTTCTCTTTCTCAGAGTATGACTCCTTTTATTTGTGGACATTTATCAAAGTTAATTTCTGGCAGAACAAGTGCTGAGCAGGCAAAGCACATTTACGGTGCAGTGTTCTGAAAGGAGAACTTGGTCCTAAAGGAATATGTCCATATACAGCATATATTATATTTATCTGAGAATTGCATATTGTAATTTGTATTACATGGAAATATATAAACATATGTTACAGTTCCACTGAATGTAATATCTGCATCCTAATTCCTTTGAAGTGAAATGAATTTACATAGTCTTCATTTATTTTGGACATCTGCATAAGAAAACCTAAAATATTTTTGTGACCACCTTGAAAAAAAGCCATAGGCCAACATAAAGCCCATATTATTCTGTGTGGGAGTTAATTCTTCCTCTTAACTTTGATATTACAATGCTGATACCAGCTTCCATTTTTCTTATTTTTTCTACTAGATACTATTCCATTTCTTCAGAAATTTGCTAAGTTCAATATATTGAGCAGGGATTATTCATGCTATACATGTACTTACTGATATCAAGTTAATAAGGTTTAAGTATTTTATAATGTGATTTTAACCAGTTCAGTTACATCTAAAAAACACAGACTGGCGCAACTGACTGATAATTTCAAACATTGTCTTGTGTTTGGTTTTGTAAAACTCTGAGTTTTCACACGAGAAACTGAACAATTTCCAACATGTTGGCTTTGTGCTGGGGAGCCATCTGTTATCTCCGTGAAAAATATGCCCTAATTTGGTCAGCTGTAATTTATCTCAGTTCTTGTACACTCTGGTCTTTTACAAGCTGTGTTTGTCCTGGTTTAGGGCTTATTTGCCAAGAAACGGGGTCCCTCTCGAAGCAAATTCAAGTGACCCCTCTCCTAGCTGGTTCAGGAAAATATTTCCCTGGAGAAAAGTGGAAAAAGAACCCGTTTATTTAACAGGAAAAGTATTAACCAGCACAAAAATTAACAATATTAAGCAACAAAACCTTTCGCCGTTCTGAAGAGATGACAAACCCAGAAGTTCCCCCTCGTGAGGGGCAGCTCGGCCCGCTCAGTCTTGTATCGGTCCCTGCGGCGCTGGAATGCCGCGTCCCGGCCCCGGCGGGCCGCAGGCGAGAGCCCCCGGGGCTCCTCTGGGCCCTCCGGCCGGAGCGGCTTCGAACAGCTCCAAGGAAAAAAAAAAAAATCCCAGTCCCGGGAACTTCTCTGCCTCAGCTAGCTCAAAACTAACTGAGAAGCAAAGGAGAGCTCTCTCCCGCTGTCTGTCCGTGCTGCAGACAGCACAGTCCGGGAGCAGAATGCGGAGCAGTGAGTGCGGTTTCTGAAAACAAACTGCGCACTACTTCTTCCCCCCCTTCACTCTCAGAACCACTTAAAGGTGCAGAACTTAATATCCAGCATAAACAGAACAGACCGGTGGGGATACAAGCATCATAAAGTCACCCCAGGACACAAGCACACGTTTTAATCTGTTGGGTTTTGAACATGATCAATGATTAGTATGGATCTAATAACGTGTATAGTTAAGGACCAAATAGCTGTTCATCAAGATGAAGACCTAGGTTATATTGTCTTCAAATTGCCTTAATTCTATTTAATTCTAATTATTTTTAAGATGTAATGCCTTTTTAAAACAAGAGAAATCTCTTGTAGCAATAAACTGTTTCTTGGACTTGAAATCAAACAAAAGTAAAAGTCAGTTGCCTTGGAATAAAGTGGATATATCTATTTCAGGTAATACACTTAGGTTTTATCACTTGTTCC
Source organism: Nicator chloris (assembly GCA_013400495.1). NCBI lineage: Eukaryota > Metazoa > Chordata > Aves > Passeriformes > Pycnonotidae > Nicator > Nicator chloris. The sequence continues at coordinate 7,432 of WAAE01009716.1, read as the reverse complement.
AGTGACCTCACTTCGCACAATAACTCACAGAGGCTGTTAGCAAGGTGAAGACAGAAAAATAGTGAGTAAAATGTGAAAGCAGACCACAAATCAAAGCCTTGAGTGTTGTGGACTATGTCCTAGTATTTGTGCCCATCATAGTGCCTCTACTTACATTCCACAGAGTGTTACACTTTTTAATTCTGTTCATAGCTCTGTTAGCGAGAAGAATCAATCCAAAATTTTGCCTGTGCTTTGGTGTATCTGTTGCTGTCAGGTGTTTTCCTGTACTTTTCTCTCTCTTCCATGCACACTTTTTTAAACCTACAACCCCAAAACAGGCCAAATATAAGTGGAACTATCAGAACTTCACTGGCTCTGAGGAGGCTGGATTGACATTTTGAGAAGTGTTTATGTTGCTCCTGAAGTTTATCAAGCCCCAAAGGCTAAAGTACAAACATTAGGCTTCCTATCCACAATAGGATTCAGATTTTTACGTAGAAATATTTATAGTTGTAAAGTAGTCCCAAAGTTTTCCTAGCATATAACCTAATATGCTGTTCCAGGGTGAAAATAAATGCGCCTCATAGGATTAGGTGCCACTTGGTAGGTCAGCATTTCCTATCGTCATCATGTTCTTGATCTAAAAGTAATAACTCAGAAATTTTTAACCTTGAGTTTTGTGGGTTTGTTTGTTTTTATATTTTGTTTGTTTGTTTGTTTTGTTTTGTTTTTTATTTTGAGCCACAATGGCTTCTATAACTCCTGAAACATTTCACCTACAACATTATCAGTGATGTTTGGAGTATATTTCCAGTAAGTGTTCATGCTGCCTACCAAAGATATTTATTTCCCTCTTGCATTCATGATGATGAGAATTACAACTTACATTCAGTCATCTCTGAAGTGTGTTGTGATCAGTTACAGCTGAGTGTCACCATCCTAAGCCTTCATTGTCACTGAAGATTGCATCTTCAGCAGATGTTTTGGTGTTTTTCATTACTCTTTCATAACATCTGCCTTCATATCCTCTGTTTTAGAAACTGTCCAAGTTATTAAATCCAAACAAAAATCTTAGGTTGAGGTACAAGCTGAACATATGAAAAGATTTGCCATCCTTTTATTGAACACATACAAGACTATTTGACCATGGGAATAATTTCATTGAACTAAATATTTACTGAAAGACACCAACACTTCCTAAAACTTTATTTGCTGGGTTTTGTAGAGGAGCTGAAACATCACAGGTTTTGTTGTTTTTTGGGTTTTTTTAAGAACTGCATGAATTAATACTAATGAAGCCTTTGTGTGCATTTTTCTGTTGTATTATGAGAAGAAAAAGTCTTTGCAGAAAAATATTGTAAGTTCACATCTGATTGGTGTTTCTTTTTAATCAAGGAGGCTTCAACTGAACTTTCTTTTTGTTTTAGTGCTTCTTTATGCTACAGAATCAGATCTGTTCCCAATGTGTGGTGGGGTTTTGGGTTTTTTTTTTGGTGGTGTTTTTTGATGGCTTTTCATTTGTTCATTTGTTAGTCTGCTTCTTTTGTTGTTTGGTGGGGTAGGGTGATTGTTTTGTGGGGGTTTTTGGTTTTGGGGTGGGGTTTTTTTGCTTACTGAGGGGATTGTTGGTTTTGGGGTTTTGGCTTTGTTTTTTTGCTGGGTTTTTTTTGTTTGTTTGTTTGTTTTTTTTGTGTCATATATAGCCCTATAATCTATAATGGAAGTAGAGAAAAACCCCTTTTATTTATTTCCCTGAACATAGAGTAAATGTATTTTGTGCTCTGCCTCAACATACTTAAACCTTATTCTGAATCACCTAATGTAGCAAATTGCATTTGATCTATGCATTCTGGTTATCTCTAATCAGAACCATTCCATCTATGAAAGCAGTTGTCATTTCTGTACTTCAATTTTTTTATGTTCTCCAGTTCTCCATCAGTGACAACCTATTCAAACCAGAACCTTGAAGGAAAACTTTCATAATCTGACAGATCAAAACTTAAAGTTTTTAAAGCTGTACTTTCTTGAAGATGTATTTTGTTCATGGTTTTGTTTATGTTTTTAACTGCATTAGCATAAATGAAAATAATTAAGAAAAAAACCCCCAAACTAACACAAACCAGGAAAGATTGACAAAGTAAACTCTGATGGTGTAATATCAATAATAACTCAATGTCTTTGATTAGAGACCAAGTTTTATAGGTAAACTCAGGTAATTCTGTCAATGAGTTGTTTTCAAGTTGCATACCAAATACACAGAGAAAGGATTATAGATAACAGTTTGGTTGGAAAGTGCTCTTCTTGTGTTCTTTTTTATGGTTTGCTCTGTTTCTCCCCCTGAGCTGTTTGGTTTGTTCCCCTGTTGCACACACCCCTCGGTTTGTCAATCCCTGTATTGCCCCACCTTTATTCCCGCACCTCCCCTGTCACTCCCATCCCTCCTCCCCTCAGTGCTGTGCCAGTCACCCTGGCCCTCCTCCCTTCGTCTGGAAGGTTCTCGGAGGGGCGTCGAGTGATTGGCCAGCCTGAGGCAGTCCCTCCCTAATCCCCTGTTAACTGGTTGCTGTTTACATCCCTCATCCCCATCACCACACCCCACCCCATTCCCATTGGACCGGGACCTGACCCTCCGCCATTCTCCACCCCCAGTTAAATCCCCTTGTTCTCCTGCGTTCGGGGCTCTCCGAGTCTCTTTCCCTTCGAGAGCAGTGGTCCCTCTGGATTGCTACAATTAACTTGAGATTGCAAGAGACCGGTGTGCCGCCTCCTTACTCTGCTGTCAGTGGCTACAACGTTGCTTTTGTCCGACTAGGAGTGAAGGCGATCAGTCGGATCTCCTAAGCTGCAGCAACAGCTGACCGTGCCTTTCAGGCAGGCGGTGGAGGCTGCACCCCCAGCAGTGGCAGTGCCTCTAGCTAGCCGAGGTGTTCCACAACGGAGCGGGGAGTTTAGGACGGGGCACAGCCACATGCTCTCACCTTTTGCAATTTGGCAGGGCTGTGTCCCCCTGTGCAGCATGATCCTTTTGTCGTTCTCGTGGTTTCTTGTTGGATTAGAGGTTGGCTGTTAAATACCCGTAGAAGCCTGCAGTGTGCTCGGCTGTTGCTGGTCTGGGGCCGTGTCGCAGCCCTTGAGCGTCCCCAGCCAGAGCAGGGCTGTCCTCAGCCCTCCACTCACAATTCCCAAGGCCTGCGTAAGGGCAAAGACACAGTTTTTACTGGATGATTCACTTCCATACTCTGCCAAACACTTGTCTCTAAACCAAAAAGGATATTTCACCGTTTTCCTTCATACTGAGGCATCCAAAGTTTCAAACATGCACAAATCCCCTCATACAAGAAACATGCTGTATGTGGTCCAGAGTTCATAATTTAACGTCTAAATGTTTAAGTTTCTGAAGCTTCCAGAAAGTCTGTGGGACATTTTGGAGTTCTAATCAATTAAGAACCGTGTTGTTATTGAATACCATTGATATTTCATTTTAGAAGTATGGAGAATATAAGCTCTGGGAAGTTGGAATGTCTGCAGACTGTGAAGTTCAGAGACATTTCCTTTATGACTAATTTGGCTGGTATCTGAACGAAAAAATTAACATTAAGGTTTAACTGGAAAATTTGAGGTTTATCGTGTAGCTGACGGACACCACTATTGATGCTGACAAAAAATAATCATTGAAGTATTTGCTGTAGTCCAAAACTTGTGCCATTGGTATCGTTAGTTCAGCTTTGCACCTCAATCCACTGAAGAAGATCATCCCAGAAAATCTCACCTTTTTCTAGAAATCTGTTTGGGGGTCTTTGCTAATTTGTTAAGTTTAGGTTGAGTGTGGATTTTTTTGCTGGTTTGTTTTTTTTCTCGTTGTTCACTTGCTCAGTGGTTTGTTGTTGTTTTTGTTGTTCATTTTGGTTTGTGTGGGTTTGTGGGATTTGGGGGGGGTTGTTTTTGTTTGGGGTTTGTTTTGGTTTTTTATCGTTTGGGTTTGTTTTGTTGTTATTTGGTTTTTTGGTTTTGTGGATTTTTTTTTTTTTTGTCTTTGTGTTTTGGGGGGGTCTTTTGGGGGGTTTTTTGTTTGTTTTTTGTTTTGTGGGTTTTTTGGGGGGGGTGTGGTTTGTGTGTTGTTGCTTTCTTTTCGTTGCCTAGTTGTTTTTCATTAAGGAAAGGTCAAAGCATAGGAATGTACAGGAATTCCTGAACTCACAGAAAAATATTAAAGCTTGACACAATTGCTTCAGAAACACGTTGCTCTTCCTAAGCATACATAGAGGTAACTTCTTAAAGCCAAAGGGGCAAACCTTGGGTGGTCACCTCCTTGACGCAGGTAGCTGCCCTGAAGCCAAACTTCACAAGAAGTTGTTAATTTAAAACACTGTCCAAAAATATATACATACACACTACAAATAAAAAAAAAAATAATTTGCACTTCGGGAGCATCCAAAGGCTAAATAGAGAGACATTACAGGAATAAGCAGGTGGTAAAATCTTGTAAATACCTTTTAATTTAAAGTGCAAAGTCAACACAGGAACAGATTTATAAAAATGAGGTGAACACACTGAGGCTGAAAATGAGTGGAATGTTTTTAACCCTAGAGTAATGAATTCAAGAACCGAACGTAACTATATTTAAGATTTTTGACACAGGTTTTCTATTTTATATACTGCAATGTGTCACAAACAGATATTGGGGAATTAAAATACCTTTTTTTCTGTTAATTGCTTTACTTAAAATCTGAATCTGTCTCAGATGAATTCTGGTTTTGGATGTGGAGTTGAGCATTTTGAATGCACTTCTTAGATCTGTATTACTCAGCATGGGATAAAGAATGTTAAAAGAAATCCTGCATATCTGTTGGAACAGTCTGGAATACAAGAATAGTTTTGGAGCTGAATGCTTTAATCATTAGTTTGTGAAGAACTTGCTTATAGTTTGGTTTCTATTTTAATTTCAACAGAACTTTTGCATTTTAGAAGAAAACAATCTAACATCTTAAAAAAAATAGAATTTCTACCCAGTACTCCATAATAATCACATTCTTAAGTTTCTTTCAAAATGTAAGGTAAAGTGGTGATTTCTGTCTATGTAACAAAAATTGAGATAAAATATTATATGGGCAGACAATTGCGTACACTAATATTTCACTCGTAATTAAAAAGAGTCTTGAAATAAAGGACACAAAAAAATCCCATTTATCATTTACCTTCAACCCTGTGGTCATGTCTGACACTCCATGAACATGAAATACTGTGTACAGAGCTGTGTAAGATACTGAACTTCTATTCTTGTTTGTGAAGTTTGTGTGGTAAAATATCTGATATTCCTGACACTGGAAAATAGGAAACCCAAACCAAATTTTTATACCGGGTCTTCCCACACACATGCAAAAAGAGGAAATTTGATGGAGAATGAAGAATGAGAGTTAAAAATTAGTTAAACTCTGGTTGCTGTCTAAAATTTAAATCCTATGGAAGCATAAATACTGTGGACTGTGCTGAATAATACAGGGGCTTTTTTTGATGATGTAGCATTGCTTTCCTTTCACAGAGCATCCTCACCAGGACTGTGGCTTTGCTTGGCTTTCACATCTGTTAAGTCCTGAAGCTCTGGAACAGAGCATAGGAAGGTGAAGTTGTTTTCAAGCTGCATAAAATATTGTGTTTCCAGTGCACAGTAACTTTCTTGTATTTTTATGCTGCCTTAAGTTGCAGGCTTTGCTAGGTGAAAAAAAAAAAAAAAGAAGTCTAAAAATACTCAGAATTTTCAGTAAAACTGTAGAAAGAATTACATCAATGCAAGTAATTACTGAGCATGAAGTACGTGGCTTATCTTACTGTGTCAGAAATCAGGTGCCAAGAAAATTTTCCCATTCCATACATTTGGTGTTCAAAAACAGTATTCTGATCATAAAAACACTATGGGTCTCCAGTGACACTAAAGCTTAATGTTGCAAAATGTGGTTCTTTGAAATGCACTGAGGCCATTCTCTGGTTTTATTTGTCCCTTCCTTCACTTCCTTTTCCCAGCAGGAGCTGATTTTTTTCTTTAACAAGGTCAAGTTGGAGTGCAAATGTTTATTTAAGTGCATATTCCAGCCCTGCAGTCAGAGGGGAACTGCTGCATCTTGGTTCTTGTAGGTGCCTTTGTATCAGAAACTGTTTTTGCCAAGGGCTGCCTGTAATGAAGGAGCCAATGACCTGTAAATTGTAACTAAAATGCTGAAGTTCATCTTGCAGATGGATGCTTTTGATTATGGTCTACAGTATCCAAAGTTCAAGTTTTATTTAAAGCAAAGAGCTTTAAAGTTCTTTGTATGTATGTGGGTTTTTGTGGGATTTTTTTTTTTTTTAAGGTTAGATATTTGAGTGCAATAAACAAGTATTTTTTATTATTGAGTTATATGCAAGGAATTATACATGTGCACTGGCTATTTGCTGTATCAAAAACAGTAGTCATACAAAAGACCAAAGAAAAATCAAGCACAGACCTAAAGATACAGTTTGAACTGGTGAAACTACAGAACCCACCTTAAAATCTTTGGTGGCTTTTGCACAGTTTATGTCCTGTGCATATTACATCTCATTAATTTTGCAGGAGGCTCCTGATTTTTAGAAAGTGCAGAGTGGTAAACAGTTTGTGCTTTTCATCTGTTTCCCAATTTAATTGAGGATTCATGAGCATCAGTGGAGAACACCTGAGAAGAGCACAACCAGCTACAGGGAAGTCTGCACCTTTCCTTTCCTCCCTCTTATGTAAAAACAATCAGGTACACACACAGTAGGATAGCCAGAAGGTTAAATGGGGTAAATAAACATTCCATCATAAAAGAGGGAGAAAGAAAGGAAGATTATAGGACCAGAGGAACTTACAGAACCAGAAGAAATTACTCTGGAAAGTCCAAGTCAAACTCAAAAAAATTACTGGAAATATAGTGCCATGGTCTAGTTGACAAGGGGATGATAAGTCAAGCATTGGGCTTGATGATTTCAGAGGTCTTTTCCAATCTAAATGCTTCTGTGATTCTGTGAAACTACCTCTGAGATCAAACAGAATTAATGTTTTAGAGATGTTCTGGATGTGGCTAAAAACACAGCAGGAGAAATCAAAAGCTCAATAAAATAAAAATATTTTTTTAACTTTTGTGTCTTTTTCAAGCTTTTTAAATGTTATTTCAGCAGAAAATATTTGAATAATTTTACATCCTAACGGTGGGATAAAGATGGACAGGAGAAGCCACAGGAAAACCTTTGAAAATGTTTTAAAGAGTCTTTTCATAACATTCAGTAAGGATGCCAAATAACGATGAGCAAAATGTAAGTCTGATTTATCACTGTCCATTAGGTAAAATGTTTCCAATCTTCATCAAGTATTTCTTGAATTTTCACAGAATAACAGAATGTTTTTCGTTTCAAGTATTCTTTAAAAAAAATTGAAAGGCAAGTACAGGACAAACAAAAG
>WAAE01009715.1:0-23244 GCA_013400495.1 Nicator chloris | reverse complement strand
GTGTGCTGGGCTGAGCTGACAGAGCCCGTGTCCCTGTGTGTGTGTGTGTGCTGGGCTGAGCTGAGCCTGACAGAGCCCGTGTCCCCTGTGTGTGTCTGTCTGCTGGGCTGAGCTGGCAGAGCCCGTGTCCCTGTGTGTGTGTGCTGGGCTGAGCTGAGCTGACAGAGCCCGTGTCCCTGTGTGTGTCTGCTGGCTGAGCTGAGCCTAACAGAGCCTGTGTTCCCTTGTGTCTCTGCCGCCCAGCATTGTTAGTGAGGGCATGAAATAAATCTACTCTTTGCATTTCAGCTGTGGTTTGGTGGTTACCTGTATGTGCTGATTCATACCTCCTGTATTCTAAATAACCATTTTTTGTTTCGAAGAGTTTCTTTTTGATTTTATTATGACATATTTTAGTGGCTTTTATACTGAATATGGCTGAGTATTGTTCATCTGGGTCTGGTGCCTTTTCAGCATTTGCTACAAACTGTTTGGCCTAAAAACCCAGCTACCTTTATATACATGAGGAAATGACTATGTTGTTATTAGTTATGTATCAGTAATTATAATGATTCGATCTTATGTTACCATAATATTAACATAACCTTCATGTACATTTCTGAGCCCCCAGTAGTGATATTCCTGGTGGATGACACAGACGTGATCTTGAAATGTCATTAGGTCATGTTTAGGAGAATGACCTTTATGGACCCCCTTCTCTTCTTTCTTGAAATGATGCAATTAACTTAATGAAGCAGGGGCAGTTGGGAATGGATTCCTGCTCATAGTGTTCCCAGGTGCTGCCCACGTCTTGGTCTATGCAAGGAAAAACGTGGTTGTGTTCTCAGTGTCTACTGTACCAAGGTGTGGAATTGACATCTTCCCCTCAGCACATGACATTTGAAAGAGCTGAGTGTAAATATGTCACTGTCAGAAAAGAGAGCAATATGCAAGGTCTGGTAAATTTTTGTATTTCCAAACAAACACCAAAGAGAAGTAAGCACAGGTGCCTGCGTATTTGAACTCAAAAGTTTAATGGATGAAATTAATCTAGGATTAGTCCTGATAGCATTCATAGTTTCTCATCTTTTCTGAGGCAATTTTTAGATGCTGAAATACATACCATACAGTGACTGTTCGGAATAAATAAGTGGCAAATGGTTTTTAAGATTTTATTCATTTTCTAACTGATTCTTTTTATTCTTGATTTTGACATATAAAGTTTCCTAAAGGAAACTTCCATAAAATTAAGTTTACTGCTTTTTCTGGTTGATTAAAATATTTTTAACATCTGTATGACCACCATGAAATTCTCTGGATGCTGATGTCTTCTAAACAGTACTGAGAGAAAGTAATATTAGTTGAGTTTTAAAATTTGTTAAAATCAGTTTAAATAAGCAAGTTAATCACTGTAGTGTTCATTCTGCACTTCACTTTATCAGGTGTTTTTAGGAATTCACCTGTGCTCTAAGCACTTACAGCAAAAAAGAAAAATCCTATGTGGCTGTAGTAAATGTGACAAAGCATAATATATAACTCGTAAGAAACTTTGATATACTAACTATAATTGATTCCAGCAATTTGTCTGTTAAAGCCAATGCAAATAATTGTAACATCTGTCAAAAACCAACCACTAGCATGAAAACCTTTTAACATTTTGCACTTAATAAACTATTTTATACATAAACTACCTTATTGTTTATATTAAAAACTCAAAAATATTCGGTCTGTTCCAGCCATTCTAACAAAAACTTTAATAAGTAGACATTGCATAAAAATGACACAATCCAGCAGTTATTTGGTAAGGCCAGCATAATCATAAATTTACCATCCATGCTTTTCCAAAAATACTAACCCATATTGTTCTCTCTGGACCTGTTGCAGGGATGACTAATCCAGCTGCTGAGGTCTCCCTTTATGTGTTTGATGGAACACTTGGCTTGCTAGACTACAGCTGTGTGTTTATGTGCAGTGCACACCTGCAGGGGCCTGACAAATAGCTGTAGTATGCAGAGTATACAAAATTACCCTGGCAGTGCTGCAAATAAGGAAGTTTCTGTTTTGAAGTCCATATGTGTGTGAGCTTGAGATGCCAGCTGGGGTATTTATGTTGCATTGCACAGATGTAAAACTGCCAACTGATTTTATACCAAATAAAGGCTAATCTTTTTATACATACTTGGTGTCAGAGTTATGAAGTGGTACATAAGAATGTTCTCACGACTTAGCTCTTTTAAAATAAAAGCTGACATTAAAAATGCTCGAACGCACAATATGCATAGATGCTAAAGATAAAAATATGGTGTATTTACTTAGATATTTGCTGTAGCATGGTATTTTAAAGGTTTTATTGTTGCTGATGTATAGTTTTTAGCTGCACATAATCAGGACTTGATTTATTGTATGCATATACACTATGCTATATATTCCTTTTTCCAGGAAATCACTTCAGCTCTGTGGTGAATCCAGTTTATAGGTCCTGAAATGTGAAAGCCCAATTTATATAGCTACCTAACTTGAAAGCTTTGCTTTCCTATTTTCAAATGTTCTTGAGCACAGTGATAATTTTTCAGCAAATGTAATATGTATATTGAAAATTGTTATCATTGGTAGGAAACCTTGTTTATGAAGATACTTTTAAAGGTAATACTTGCTTCCAAATACTAAAGAAATTAAAATGGAAGCACTAATTTCATTTGCTAAAGCTAACAAATAGCACAGATATGAGTTCTGATAGTTTGATGATTACAGTCAGTAGCTTGGCTTTTGGTATGAAGTGGTTGTACAAACAACAAGGTGAAATTAATAGTTTGTTTTGGGTACTTAAGTACTGCATGCTTAATCCTTTTTAAGTGCCTAAAATGAAGACTTAGGGGAGGAGAGAGGGTTAATGTGCAGATGTGGAAGTGGACAACTTTTGTGCTTTTGACTACTCACTGGAAGTTCTCTAAGCACTTAGCTACTTTTTTAGGCTTAACACACTTTTCCTTCAATTAATTTTTTTCGCATTACTGTGTGAAGCAATTTTAGTAACGTTTTTAATTTGTTGTTTATTCTGGGCTACTAAAACATATGAAGATGTGCAGAATTCTGCTTTGGCTTACTCTGTCACAATGTATACTTGAAACACATTTATGATACATGTGTAAGAACAAAGGAAATAGGAGCAACGTTGAATTATATCACTATAGAATGTGTCCCAAAGGACTTAGGAATTTATTTTGCTAAATGTAGTGCACAGCTTCGAACTGGCTAGCCATCATACACAGCTCACCAGGCTGGTGGAGTTTTTTTTTAAAGCAAAAGAATTTCATACATATGCACATATGTATGCACATGCTCACCCTGAGAGTGCAGTCTTGGGCTTCTTGTACTTAAAATGAACATCTGCAAGTATCCCCTAGAAGCTCAAACATTATCCAGGTTCACATGGTTTAGAAGTAGTTTTTTGATGACTGAATTTTAGAGCAGAAGCCTCAGGCACTAAGCTGAAGAGTTGAGCTGTACCCCCATAATACTGCCAGGGCATGTGCTCCTGGCTAACATAATAAGGGTGCCTGTGAGATGCTCAAACTAGCATTAACTGCTGAGAACTAGCCTGAGAGGGCTTGGAAACAACACAGAATTCCAGGTCTCAGTGAAAAATGGAAGTACTTCAAAGGAAGTTACTTCTGCTAGATTAGTATAGGAAGTCTTAATTGCTGTTATATCCTCTATTTAGGAGGTATATTCAAGACCAAAAGATCAGAATTCTGTTGTTGGGTGAAGAAATATGTTGCAAAGATGGTTCTGTTATTTTGTGGCAGGACCAGCTCTGTTATAGAAGGATATCACTTCAAACAGATTGCCGCCACTGCAGGTTGCAAACACACAACTGAAGGCTTCTAGTTCTCAGCCCATACACAGATGTCTTTCAATAAGTTTAGCCAGTAATTTCTTCAAATTGCTCAGTTTATCAGCAGCACATGTCATCAATCCTGCAGTGGTTGCTCAAGTCAAACTACAGAATCCTTAGCTTACAGACACAGCTGCAAACAGGTGAACAGGCAGAAAGTAATTTGTGCAGCTTGGTGGCTGTCAGACAAAAGACAGACAATCTGTGTTTAAAACAGATTGCAGGCCTTGCATGAGCCAGACAAAAGGGATTTCTACAACTGCAAATAATTCCAAGGTTAACATATTTTCCTTTCTGCCATTAGGTGATTTGTTAAAATTGGAAACAATGAGCATTATAAATCTACACAGAAACTAGAGATAAGATGAAAGAGAAAAACAGATCCCTAAATAAGTTTACATCCTTCTGTTGAAAAGCATACAACTGGTATTCATATAGCACTCCTTTTTGTAAACTAAGGCGAGTTATAATGCCTATAAGGACATTTAATACAGATTTTTAGTTATGCTAAGGAAGTCTAATTGGGAAAAGAAACAGCATTGTAAAAACACTAAGTTCTTAGTATTGTTCCTCTGTCTTAAAAATTTGACTTTTCTTTTTTCTGAAAATTTTTCCTTTTCAAAACTTCCTTTCATTATCATTCAAAGATAATGTGAAGATTTAGTAGGATTTCATTTTGAAGTCCTCTATATCTCAGATATTTTAATATTGGGTAGATTTATCAAGATTTAATCTACCAAGTATATTAGAGTGAGACATTTGTAGCAAACAAGTGTACTGTAGTGCTAACCTAATTACAATAAATCAGAAAATATGCAATTGCCCAATCACAGATATTACCTCAGAAGTGTGACTATGGAATATCTATTCCTTCCACTTCTCATGGGCTCAGTAAACTTGCCTTGACCTCAAAACTTCTGCAGCCTTCCATGAGGTACTAATCAAGCTAATGTAATATAGCCCTTCTTCCTGTTTAGTTGAGTCAGTAAGTACTTACGTGCAATAACATTGATGGGTAATTCTATGCCTAGTTTAAGTTCTGGCAAATTTATTTTCCATGTTACTTAGAACTTACCAGCAGAGAGAGAGATTGTGGATGGAAGAAGATGCAAAAAGTAACTGTCTACTCTAAAGTAGCATCTGCTTTTGTGATGGTATGGTTCTGTGCACAGGTGATAAATCATTCTGCTTTGAAATACATGGAAATCAATGTACTTTGTGCATAATATAGTGATACGTATTATGATGAATGCATGAATACAATGATACAATGGATAAACATGAAAAAGTGTTTACAAAACTCATTTTTGTCCCATCAAAAGCCACTGTTGTTTTCTTAGTAAAAAAATTAAAATGTGTTCTTTTTGTTACAATCATGCCTATATTACCTACTTGCATCCAGCATAAGTATTGTCATAATTGAAAACTACTGTTGTATGGCTATTTCAAGTTCATAGTATTATTGAAATGGAGCACCGAATTCTGCAGGGAAACTTGATGCTGAGGCTGAATTGAAAAGTTATTTAAATTTGTCAACTATGGAGATATCACAAGCGTGTGCTATAAGCTATAGCATGGAAGTACCGTTTTTCATGTTTTCTGACCAAGTGCAAATTCCACCATAAAATTGTGTCTCTCGTATGTGTTGTGTTGCAGGACTCCTTAGATTTTCTTCTATTTTTTGTATTTTAATAGACCATAAGGTTTTTAACATTTCAAAAATTAATCACACTAATGGAGATTTTCTATTCTTTGGCCAGGAAAGATTATATACTAGGTTCTTTCTTTGTACTGCTGACAGCATGTGTATTGCTCGTTGGTTGTACAGGGTGTATGCTGCAGATTGCAGCCTGACATTGCTGTGGTGTTCCATGCATAGGCTTCATGTATTCACTGTAAAGGTGAGATCATCATCTTTAAAGGATGGTTTTAATTTGTGTTGGTGAATCAAGTGGATACTGTATTTAAGGAAGGGGAAAGAAGTGTATTCATGCAGGTTGCTGTCTGCAGTCCAAATTGCTGATCAGAGAGCCTTTATACACATCCGTAATGTGCTGTGCAATATAAGCTGAAATATATTCCACAAGGGAGGAAAACGGAATAGGTTACATACGCTGTTCCTAAGTGCAATGAATATAAAACTCCATTACTCACTTTAAGCAGGTGCTTTTTATATGAGGCTTTAAAGAAATATAAAACTGCTGGTGAAATGATTGGTTTGTACAGACACGACTTAACTTCCAGTACTTTGACCAGATAAAGAGGCTAAAAATATTTCTACAAACATTTCTTTAATGATTGAAAGGATTAAAGGTAAATATCATCCTAGTGTAAGAAACTGCCATTCCAGACACTAAATGTATTGTTTTCTTTAAGTCCTCAGGGGTTGCATAGACCATTTAAAAGAAAATACAAACATGTTTGTTAAAATTAGAGCATTGTGTTTTTAAGTTGATGTCCAAAACAATCTATTAAATTGTTGGAAGGAGTACAGTGATATAAAGAAATGCAGTGTGATACAGAAAATTGTGAATAAGAATGATACTCCAGTTAGAAAACCCCCTCATCTTTAATGAAAGTGAAATTTTGTCATCTATGTGCATGGAAAACCACATGTGAAGGGGTAAACACAGACCTTTTAGTTAAAGCAGCATATACTCTCTGAGAAAGAGAATCATGGGAAGACTGTTCATGATAATACTGATATACTCTATTTTAATATTTCAGGTTAATTTCTATCGTATTTTACTTACCCACCCTGTCTGAATTACCGTTTTCCTGCCATTTCCCACTCCTTTACAGTCAGTGGCTGTAGCAGCAATCTCTGCAGTCCATCTTTTAATCATGTGACCCTGGGCTTTCTCCACTTTCCAGCTGAGGGATGCTGACATTCTCTTTTGCTTCTCCTCCATGCCTAGCAACTCAGGAAATTAGCTGTTAATGATGACACTTTAGATGTTTTTTATTTTTGATAATACCGTTACTGAACACATCTGACCTTCTCTTGAATTTTTATGAACCTTTGCAGTTTCTTTACTGCTTAAAGGATTACGATGGCCATCCTCTAGAATCTTGTTTACCTTTTTACTGACCCATAACTGTGCTGTCCTATATTGAATAAGCTCCAACGGAGCCTGTGAGAGATTTTGTGTTTGACAGCAAAGAGGTGACCATGTGTCATGTGTGTTACAGGGAAACTCAGTCATGTGTAGGTTCAGGTGATACCTGACCCTTCTTGTCTTTAGCATAGTAGGTATGTTATGTAGCACTATAAGGTTTGACTCTGTCCTGATGAAGGAGGCTTTTTAAAGGCAATACAAACTCATAGGAAATGTTTATTAGTCTTATGGTTGCCAAGTAATTTATTTGAGTAGATGTGCCTTAGAGAAAGGAGTTCCACAGGTGCAACAGAAGGTGATAAGGTCTGAAATGAGCTCTGATTTGTCTGAGAATTTGTTCTTTTATCCTGCAATTTGTGGTGCTAGAAAGTTGCTCTTTAGTTTCTACCCAACTTTTTACTAAAAGAAGAATTTTAAAATGCAGACTTTAATCCAGAGTCCAAGATTAATTCCACTTTTTGCTTGATGTGTTTGAAGATAAGCCCTTTGAGCTAGTACTGGATCGAACTTGAAATAGACTAGACAGAAAATGCATTTCAGATTTTTTGAGATCCTATTAACCTTTATTAATGAGTGTTTTCATATATTTGACATGTTGACATTTGGCATGAGCTATCATTATCCTCAGGTACAGCAAAACTATTGTATTTGAAATGGATAGAAGGGTTGTACAACTGAGATGGAAGCAACCAATTGCAAGTGCATGGCTTCGAACCAAAGGGTGATGGAACCAACTGAGGATGGGAATTGTGAGTTCTTTTCTCCATCTATCTGTCTGTCTTCATCTTTTTCAGGATCTTGCCTCAAATAGGTTACTGTGCAGGTTTCTCTATTTCTTATATATCTGTATCCTGGAAGCATTTGTATTCATGTCACTCTTAGCATTTGTCTACTAACAACATATAGGCATGAGGATTGATAGGCCATGCTTTTCTAGAGTTACAATCTGGATTTTGATAGGTTTTGTTGCATTTTTCTTGGAAAACAAAAGTGATTTTAATGCATCAACTTTAGCTTCTAGCATTTGTCTTGAATGATACAGAATATCTGAAAGGCAGCTGTTGAATTGGGCAGAAAGGAAAACTGGTCCTTTCCTTTGTAAACGTCTGTTTACAACAGCAGGAAGAGTAGCACTAAAACTACTTTAATCCTGTGTCCTGACCAGTGTCATATTGCCAAATCCAAAATAATGGCTTCAATTAGGTATGTGTATAATTGGCAATGCCTAAATAGCTGGAATGTTAGCAATAATGAGGTTAATAATAATAAATTGCCCAATACTACACTTTTCACAGCAAAGTTCTAGAGCTATTTACAATACTAGCCATGTTTAAAGATGGAAAATGGTATTCCTTTTCTAAGTGTTGGCTGTTCAGATCAAAAAGATCGCAGTCCAACAGGGAGCAGGAGAAGTCTGGTGGTGTGGGATTAGGTCAAGGTTGCTCATGGCACAGGGGGGGGTTTGTGATTGTCCACGTTGCCCACGCCTGGCCTCCTCTGACATGTGACGTGCCGGGGGACAGCTGCTTGCCACTCCACAACCCCACCTTGGCTTGCAGGTCTTCAACCCACTGTCTGAGCTGCCCTGGTTTTGTTCCCCTGCTCTCACAGCACTCAAGCCCAGCTTTGTGCCTCTGCCAACTCCAGTGCAGTTTTTGTGGCAGATTTCTCTCACAGAGCAATTGCTACTAATGAGATTGATATCTTCCCTCCCGATTTCTATCCTGAAAAAACTTAGCAAAATACTACACAGTAGTAGTTTAAATAAATATTACTAATCACAGGTCAAGCTTAGCAGTCAGTGTGCAACACTTACAAGTTGTTGTCCAGCTGTGCTCCAGTCAGTGTTAGGTACCATCGCAGGTAGAAACAGCACAATGGAAGTTATGGTAGGTCCATAAGGGAATGTTTGCATTAATAGAAGGAAGGCATGGTTAAAATTTTCACCCTTATCTTCACTAACATCACCTCCAGCTGCACTGTAAAAAGCACCTGGAGGAGGGCGTTTGGTCATCCAGTTTCTGCTTTTGGTGAACTTGTCAGTGTTGAGTTTGGAGTTGGGCTTGATGATAAAGATCTTTTCCAGTGTAAATGAGTCAGTGATTCTGTGCATTTCAGTGGTAGCTGTTTAGTTCTTGTATGAGCATTCCAAATTAAAATCACATTTTACCTTACTGGGTAATCACTTAAAACAGATCATCACTAAGGAATATTTAAAGCTTCTTCTAACCTAGAATGCCTTAAGCATATTATTCCAAATGTTCTGTTTTCATCAATATTGGTTTTCAGTTTTTGAACCACAGGTTTCTTATTTGCCTCTCCATTTGAAGCAGGATTTTAGAAGAGTCAAGAGGCTTTTGGATTAGGGCAAATAAGGACCTGTATGAAGGCCATAGTGTGGGGAGTCTTGAAACAGGAATGTAGCAACAGGATTTTGTCTTTTTTAAGTGACTCTTCCTCTAGGTGAAATGCTGCTATTCTTTAGCAAGCTGGGAAATCTTTAGCAATATGTAAATCTCTGCTTATAATGATGGTACTGCATCTTGTTTAGTATTTAGGCAATGGAGAAACCTTAGTTTACAGGCAATTTAAGGATTTAAGTGATTAGTTAGAGAGATTTTTAACATGTGCTTTTTGCAGTTTATGCTCTGATGAAGAGAATAATGCATACTTACATTAATAAATATTTTATCATTGTTGCCCAAGAACAAAGCCAATTATAAGCTTGACCTTCTTTAGGGAATATTTCAGTCTGTCACTAAATTTCACCCTTTCCTGCTTTTTCTTTTAGTACCATGGTTGAAGAGAAAATAAAATCAGAGCTATTTTTTAAGACAGGAGTCTCTTATGTGTGGAGCTCTGGCAGAGAAGCTCAAGTCAGCAGAAAATCTGCCTGGTTCACAATATGTTAAAGGCAAGACAAGTCTACCATAATCCTGTTTACTAGTGCCCTGTTAAGTCTTGGGAGCTGGTGGGGATGAAACAGTAATTTCTTAGAATAGTGATATGTAGACTAGAAATTGGTTGACTCAGTTACATGAAAATAAATAACTATGATAATCAGAATAGAAACTGTGATGGTAAAGTTGAGTTAGAAGAAAAACCCAAATAATTCTACCTTGACAGTTCCTTTAAATATGCTGCCTGAATTCCTGTTTTGAAGAAGAAAGTAGTACCCTGTGAGTATGTACAATAGGGTTGCAGAATATGGTCTGTAGACTATGTTGACAGATTGGAAACATGCAATTGTGAACACAGTGAGGATGCTTGAGGTACTTCATTGCAAAGATTTGATTTTACTGTGGAAAACCAGAGAAAATACGTATACCCCAGCTTCTACGTTTTTGGAAAACCTCTCTTTTTCTCTGTTTTTCCAGTTAAAAACAGGAAGGGCTGGAGTGTGGGGGGTGGCAGAGGGAACCTCAAACACAATACCCCAGTGTTTTCAGATGATGTGAGTGAGGAAGCAGAATGATTGAAAGAGATGTTGAAGTTCCTATGTTGCTGCTGTTTTATTGCAAATACGAATGTGAAAGCTTTATGCTCTCCCAATGCTTTGAACGTGAGAAGTAGGACTCGTGCCAGTTAGAGCTGGTCTTTGTGGCTTCTATTATATTCTTTCTGAAAGGAGGAAGGAATTAACTTTGGTTTTAGCTTGGAGTTCCTCAGAAGCGCCATCTCTCTTCCTGAAGTTCTCACTGAGCACTGCCTAAGTAGAGACTGAACGCAGATGAGCATCTCTCAGGAAAGAAATGAGGCTTCTCTTATGCATCAATTTGTTTACTAGCTTTTCTGTGTTAGTCATGTAAAACCTAAATATATGTTTCTGTGGAAATAATTTGTCATTTTTTGTCACTATTCCAGTAAGACTTATGCGTCAATGTTATTTCATTTGGTTAGTAGCGCTTTACTTTTATTCATGGATTGATCTTTTTTCTGTTTTAAATAATTTTTGACAAGTATGTGACAGTCTTTTACTATATCATGTTGCCAAACCATAGTTTATTGGTACTTAGTGTGTTAAATATTGTAATTTTTACTTCTGAGGCCACAGACTAAATGTGGGGACAATTCATGAGGAGTTGCTTCTAGAAGTTTGTCATGCCTTACTCATTTCCTATTTCATATTTTGCTGTTCTTTTATGATCTTTCTAAAGAATTATTGTATTTTGGGGATTTGGCAGCATACAGTCCTGACTGTTGTCCTCAGAATCAGTAACATACCTCTTTTCTGGTTTTCTGTGCTTGGTATTGATCAGTTTGGATTTTGTTTCTTGGTTTGCTGGTAATCATTGCAAATCCACTTTATCGCAAATGGATTGGTAAAAGATGTTAATTGGTAAAATCACTAATTAAGTAATGTTTTTAAACAGGCCTTAAATTAAATGAGTACTTAGATTTCTAGGCTTGTAAGAAGAAATCTTGAGCCGATCTATAAAGACATAGTTGTGACCTGCCTTTAGCTCTTTGTTTCCACCCTGCTTGCTCATGGAATGACACTGAATGCAGCAACTTGGGGCAAGCTGTGTGGTTGGGTTATGTGCATGGAACAGACCAAAGCTACATCTGGAAAGTTGGAGGGAGGATGTGAATGCCTGTTTCAAAGTGCGGGAAAACCTTTCATGACAGCACCATATTCTGTACGTGTACCTGGAACACAATGGTCTTCAGGCTTGGAGTTATATCTTAAGTGAGTTAGTGTGTGCAAGGTGTAAATTGCCAAGGTGTAGTAGATTTTTAGTTAGAAAACCTTTCTGCCTATTATTGGGTTCTACTGTATGGAGAGAAAAGATTTTAAGTCTTTGGTGGTGTGATGTATTCTATGTGTCTGAATCAAGTGAAACAGGCTATGGTTGATCACCGAGTGTACACATGGCTGCATATTGGGAAGGAAACACTGAATTTTTACTGCAAATCATTCTGCAATGGACAAGATGTTTCCAGGAAAAAAACCCAGACATCTTGAAAATTTATCTGGAAGGAGCCATAAGTTACATTTGATAGTGACTGGCATATGTATCTCTTTCTCCATAAAGTCTTTGATTCCTCCTGTTCCCTGGTGAAAATAATAAATTACTGAAGAAAAATTATTTGTACTGAAATAAAAGTGTTGCCCTAATTTGACTCCACTGAGCAACAAAGTGAAGTAAATCTGAGTTGTGCTTTTGCAAGTGAAATTCCAGAGGAATGAGTACAGCACAAGTTCTTCTCTCTTGTCTTGCAGCTTGGAAGTAAGCCTTTCTCATACTTCATTTGCAGGATGTTGAATTTGCATAGTGTTTGTTGTTGGCAATGACAGATTTGGTTTTCCTAGTGTCTGTTCAAATTCATGCTCAATGTCCTAATTAAAATGTTGTGGTCTGTCTCCATACAAAATTTCAGTTAGCAAATGGAGGCATGGAGCATTTCTAATCTAGGAGTTTGAACATCTTCATGCTCAATCAATCCCTTAAAACACTACTTTAAAAGAGTTCATAAACATTGAGGGGAGGGAATGCTCTAGTGTTTGCTTGCTTAAACATTTGTTTGCTGAAATAGGTATTTAAGGAGTATTTTAGTTATGTGAACAACTGTTGAGACTTTGATTTTATAATGATTTTACGAAAGAAATAAGGGAGACTATTTGGGAGGAACTAAAGTTACAGAGATAGAAACTACAGACAGAGGCATATGATGTTGCCTTCTAGGGAAGGCACGGCGACCTGGTTTCGAGAGCCAGCACGGCAGCCCGGCCTCACCCGGGCCACTCAGGCCACAAACACGCAGACACCAACGTGGTGGACGGAAAATGGCGTTTATTACCCTACTTCGTGGGGTTAGATAGTCAGGGGGCTTCTCCACGTCACAGGGGGCTGGTTAGGACTAACTGGGGTTAGTAAAGGAATGGAAAAGTACTGAAGTCAGGAAGGGTCGCATACCATAGGGGGGGATAAGATACTACAGAGCATGATGGGGGAAGGGCCCTATCTTTCCGTCACATCCGAGACCTTCCGGAGCGCCTGTCCTTATTCTACCACAGTATGAAAAAAGCAAGGTTTCTTTCTCCTGTAGAGCAGCTTGCGAACTTGACAAGTTTATGAGAGATGGTTCATAATTTCCAAAAATTCTCAGGGACTGAAGAAAATGGCCTCCTATTTTAAACCAATTCATTAGAAATAGTTCACTAAAAGTCTCTAAACTTTCTGTGCCTTGAGAAAGATTTGTAACTTGGCAAGGGCAATCACCTTAGGTGATTTTCGTCTTTGTGATGAAAGTCTAGTTAGACATTCTAAGTTTCTTACTGTGTTCCCTGTATAGGATTTCAGTAATTAATAAATAGATTTTCAGAGTACCTATCAGTCCAGAGCTCTGAAACCTGAGTGGAGTTTTTTCTGGCAACTTCTGTGGTGTGCTGTAGTTATCAGGTGTTGAAGCTGAAAGCGGGTTGCCGTTTGACATTAAAGCAACATAGAAAAGGAAGAGCATGAGTATGCTGTTTTCCCAATACTTTTCTGTTTTATGTTCAAATAGTTGAAAACAGTGAATGAAGTCTTTACCCTAACCCTGTAACAGAAAAAAATAGCTTATTACTGCTACCAGTTACTTCTTCATATACATTAAAATATGATTTTTAATTATTTATGAGCATGTATTCAGGGTTTGTGGGTTTCTTTAAGGCCAAGCCATTACGCTTTTCTGGCTTCCCATCATGGTCCTTAACTGCTGGCTAGGTGAAAAGCAGTTCATTGGCTCATTTGATCAATGCTTTGCTGACTGTCATGAATATGATGACTGGTCAGTTAAAGAGGGAAAATACACTCATGTTTTCATGAAGGTTGTAGAAAATAAATGTCTTGGATAATACTGTCAAATCTTGTTGAAATTCAGCAAGTCCAGAAGTGACTTGCTTGGTGAGGGACTAGGAGTAAGCAGGAACAAATAGTGAGCGTGATCATACTAAACTTGGTTCTTTATCTTCAAATAGGATATTAAAATAAAATATAGATTATGCATGTAAGTAACTGGGACAGTTTTAGTTTCAACGCAAAGAAGTCCAGGATAATGCATCTAAAAGTGAACTCCATTATGAAAATTATTTCATTTTAAAACCACTTAGTCTTCCATAGTGAAGTGAGAGAAATGTATTGGACATCACAGCTTTTATTTTGATTCTTAAAAGAATAGCTGGAAAATGAAAACAGCAAGAAACTACCAGTTTTAGGAGGCCTTAAAAGACAGGGTCAAATTGTGATCTCAGTGTGATTTGCTTTAACTGTAGTATTGGCTGCTTCTAACAATTTAATAATCTTTGGTTTGGAATTGGCAGAAGATGGAGAAAACTTTTTTCTTTTTTTTTTTTTAATTTGAATGCAATGGCCTCTATTTTGCACAAATTTATAGGAACCATGAGAAGGAAGAAATGCCTACAGATATCCTAGTTTCTTTTGACAAATTCATGCATTGTGAGAGATACCATGCCTTAGGTCAAGGGAGGATTTGAGCTTTAAGAGAGGCTTACCCTGGACAAAAATGGGAATGAGGATCTGTTCACAAGACAAACTGGTAGCTGGTGTTTCAGACTGAGAACTGATGGAGTGTTGTAATGGAAGGCACACAAATTAGTTTCAGTGAGTATTCTTTGAGCCTGAAGCCTTCCTGAGTCACAAGTTAGGAAAAGTCTGGCCATACGTCAAGGAGAGAAGACCAGTTAAATTTTCATAAGAAAGTATACCTAGAGTGTGGAACGTACTTGCAGATGGCAGTATTCCTTTACCATGTGCTGTGTGTCCCTTCATATGGTTTTTCCTTGTTTCTCTCTTGGAAAGTACATTTTATTCAAAAATTATTTTAATGTCTTACCAAAAAAAGACTTGAATATATGTCAACAAGACTTCTTGCTAAATGATTTTATATGCACCACAAAATACTCTTCAATCTTTAGGAGCTGGAATAGGCACAGTGAACTAAGCATAATTACCAAATTTAATCTGAAATCTTCTGTTCCCTATAATTTTTTTAGGATTTTTTCCCTTAATAGTTGATATATGTTAAAGGTTGTTCTATGAGTTAAGCCTTTGAGAGATTTTACAAAAAACCTAATTAATTAATTCTGTAGATAATTACATTTCTTTAATGTGTTTAATAATCTTGAAATATGTATAAAAATGCTTTTTTACCTGATATTCCATGATACTTGCATAACTATGGATTTTGGAACAAGTTCTGTGTTGCATACATGAGGAAATGGTTCCACAATTATGCTAATGTTTGCATAATTAACAAGCTGCTTGCCAGTTTTAACTGACAAATTCCAAGTTGCTTCTGCACGAGGGGAAAAAAAAAATCCATAAAAAAGGCAACTTCTGTTAGTTTTTCCTTTCATACTTCTTACAGGTGTTGAAACTATTTATTTCTAATTTGCAAGTGAATTTATGTGTTTTTTTTCTGATAGGCAGTGCTGTACAGATTTGGAGGGCTGGCTTCCTCCCCCTATGCTCTGGGGCTGTTTTGGGGGGCTGCCCTCGAGCCCTGCCAACATATCTCAGTCCTGGCTTGTCCAATCCCCTGCTGCTTCTGCCACAGTTCTAGGCAGCTCTTCAGAAGTGACTGCCAAGAGCACTGACTTCTTCCAAGTGGTGCAGTAGTTTTGTGGTGCTCGCAAATGGGGCCTGAGGAAAGACCACCAAAACTTATTTCCACTTGTGACCCAAGGCAAGGTTTGAACTCCAGTTTCTGCTGAAAAATGGCAAGTGTGCCGTTGGCCTTCTGTGCTGCTCAGCTGCATGGATTTAATGCTTTACATAGCTACTGAGTAAATTGTTGTTGTCTAAATAAAAGCTGAAAACACTTAGTCATTTTAAGATCCTGAAATTAAATGGTTGTAATAAAAACATGAAGGAGAATAGTCGACGTGGCACTTAGGAAGTGGAAACAAA
Organism: Nicator chloris; assembly: GCA_013400495.1. NCBI lineage: Eukaryota > Metazoa > Chordata > Aves > Passeriformes > Pycnonotidae > Nicator > Nicator chloris. The sequence continues at coordinate 7,336 of WAAE01009715.1, read as the reverse complement.
AGAGTATCTGTGGGTATATATATGCATATTTGTTATTTCAATTTCTAAATGGTCTTATGTGTTTTCCTCACAGTATCTATATATATTTCATGCATAACTGTTTGTATTAAAAAAACTCATCTCCAGCATTCTTTCACTTCCATTTAAAACCTGTGAATCACAACAAAAATGCTGTAAGAACATCTAAGGTAGATAATTAAAATATAATTAAGTTTAAATGCCTTGGTGAAGGAATATAAAAATATTTAAATTCAACAGGCTAGTACATTTGCAGTTTTCTTTTATTAGGTGTGAAATCTAAGAATCCCCTGCCAACTCTTGAGGGCTCAATCCAGAATGTTGAATTGAAGTACTGCGGCACATCATTGGTCAAATGTGCCTCTGGGACCGTGGGATCAATAAAAATTTGTGCCAAAGCCCCAGGTATGTGCAGCTGGACCATGTAAAACTTTATTGCCTGTATAGGAGAATTGGCCTTGCTTTTTACAAGGGGAGTTACTGAAACAAGAATTTACTCATTGTTCCTATGAATCAGAGAGGGGTTTTTGTATTCTGTTTTGGGGGTTTTTTTGTTATTAGTATGTCATGATGATCCAGTCTTGCCTCATTATAGTCAAATTTTACACTGAATTAAAAAAAAGAATTTTTTTTTCTGCTGAGACAAATATTAATCTAGAAGCATTTAAGAAATAGGAGAAATACAGAATACTTTCACCTAACTTTATCCTTAGCATATTTTTGATGTATTCTCTTGATTGTTTAATGCCTCATTTTTCATTAATGCTACAGGTATGTATTTTGCTTGTAAAGTTTTTGAGGACTCTGATGTTTTTTTACTTCTTTAATAAAATTTTTCCTGAGGAGCACTTGGGAACTTATCAATGTCTGTGATGTCTTTATGGATAAAAGCAGCTAAGGTCAAGAACATTAAAAATTGAGTGTCTTTAAATTGAGTTCATGGTGATGTTTAAATAGATTATTTTATAAAATTTGGAAATTTAAAAATTACTGTTTAAAGATAATCAATTACTTTTTTTGGAAATCCTCCTGGATGTCAAGGCATTTATAGGATAAACATTACGTAGGTTGTTCAATACTTTATGTGATGCTGCCCTTTCTATCTGCTCTTTTAATTCTGTGTTCACAATGTTAATTAATAGATGTTCCTTTGGATTAATGAATGTTTGTATTGAAAATTTATCTTGTTACACTAAAAGCAGTAAGGAATCTAATTTTTGTCTTAGGTGATGGTGGAAAAGAGAAACTGATTCCTTTAATTCAAGGCCCTTCTGACACCAGAGACTTACACAGCAGTAAATGGCTCAATGAGAGTAGAAAGCCAGAATCTCTCTTAGCTCCAGATTTGGTAGCCTTTACAATCCAAATTCCACAGTATATGGACTACTGCCATAATTCTGGTGAGTACAAAACTCTTGTTAAGCTGCTATCACATTACATTTCTCTTATCCAATGTAATTTTCAAAAGAGGGGCTTGATATAAAATGTGCCAAATGTCAAAGTATCTTCTACACACACTGCACACATTGTAACTTTAGCTCACTGTGAGACCAAAGAACTAAAAGCTGCATTTTGATGTATGTCTCCTTCAATAAGGAGTGCGTCATTAACTTTGGTTGCCTTTTAAAATAATTATATGAAACCTTTGAAAACTTTAGGCAGGGGAGGGGAAAGAGGCAGGATCCATGTTGAAAATATTAGTTCTATTCTCTCTTCCTGGTACTGGGTCAGCCTTTTTGTACAGAAGTTGACATACTGAATTCGAAATGGTTCATATGAATTTGCAGCATGATTTGTTATTAAGAATTTGTTTATCATAAAATTTGTTAACAATAAAAAATACTGCAGGGCACACATCGATCTCATCAAATTTGGTGTTGTGGTGGCCTTAAATGAGAAGTTAATAATTTGTGAGAGTTGTTTGGCTAAATTTAAGGGTGTTGTTGACCTTGTGGGCATAAATACTTTTACCTGACATTCTTATGGTTTCTGTGGTATTTAAATAAAACATTGGTCTGTTTTAGGCAACACTGACAATTTTGAAATGTGTCTAGTTTAAAATAATTCATGTTGTTTGTGAAATACACCTGGAACTAGGTTCTGCTGTCACTGTGGTGCTTCTCTAAAAACCATGCTTTCATGTTTTTCAAAGCTGCTTCTATTGCCATGCTAGCCATGGAATGAAATGTGGGAAAAAAAAAAATCCAAAAAATTATCTAGGTTGAGGAAAGCAAAAGAATTACATGATGCCAATATTGTGAAACCCAGAAGTAACTTGAACGCTTCAAGTGTGCTTTTTTCCTCCATTTTTTTCCTGTGTAATGATTCTAGAATGCCATTAGTCTGGAAAGTAGCAGTGAATTTATTACCGTCATTTCAGTTTTTGTGTGCATATGTAAGCAACATTTGATTCTTAAGCAGAGTCAATATTTGTAAGCACTGTGCACTCCAGCAGTTGTTAGGTTATTTTTTCAGTAATTGTAGTTCTATGTTTCTTGGAGATCATCATGTTGAAAATGTTTACAGCAGTGTTTTTATAACAATTATCTTCAGTTCCTGCTCCTAAAGCATTGCCAAAAAGCAGTTCATGATTCAATAATAACTGAATTACTCACATCCATTTTTAAACAGAAGCTAAAATCTATTGCACCTGTTGACTCACTTAAATACCTTTTAAATGTTCATAACAACAATGTTTATTACTATGACTAATGGTTGCATTTCTTCCCTTTTTTGAGGATTTTTTGGTTTAATTTTCTGATTTTTGTCTTAGTCTATTAATTATATTTTAAAGGCTCTGTGGATACCTATGCTGTACATTTACTGCTTTTGTTACAGGTCATAAGAATCACGTACATTTTTGCTCATCAGTATTATAGATGGTGCAGTTAGATGGTTGGAGTCCTTGATGTGTTGTGACAGGAGGTACTTATGAGAATTAAGGCACTGACAAATGAAGTGGAATCAGGGATTTTGAGATATAGAACATTTTTTTGTAATAGACAATTGTCTGTGATACCTCTTTTGTACATGAATGGACATACATTAAAAATGTTAAGATTTTAGACATGAAAATGTACTGGACCCTTCACCTACCCCCTCAGTGTCTCAGGGAAGTTGTAGTGGTTCCGTGTACACCATGGTAGTCAATTTGATGCATGTTCAGGCTCTAGCTCTGCTCCTCCAGATCTGTAAGGTGGCACCTGTGAGGAGTGAAAAATGAGGGGAAAAACTTGCAGGTTTGCTCAAGCTTTGGTCTCAGTCAACAGGAAGAATGGTATATTGCAAATGATTTCAATTTTCTTTAATATCAATTAATCCAGGAGTAATTAATGTTTCAGTTGTCTCAGGTTCTATACAAAGGATCAGCAAAGCAAAAACCTTTGCTTTCAAATACTTGCTGAGGAAACTAGGGCAATTTAATACAGGAGATATGGCTATCATTTTCATTATGACTGTGAAAATTACATATAGCGAAAACATGAAGTGCTTTGAGAGCATAAAAATGCATTTGCTGTCAGTTGCAGTCACTTCTGGGAGTTTAAAAAGCTGTACTGGATAATTTCACAGAAAAAAACCTCATCCTTTGGGAGTAAAAGGGTTTTTAAAGCTATACTACTGGAGGTGATTGTGCAGTACTGAAGTTGTGCTGTTTGTGAGAATTTTCCTAATAATGTTGCCTGTAATGTTCTGTAGTAGGAATTTGGACTAATGAATTCTTTAAATTGAATGGAAAACAACTTGATCAAAAAATCAAAGCAGTTATTTGGATGTAAAGGCTAAGGAGGAGGTTGTGCAAATGGCATGAGATTCTTGAATGAATCAGGGCATATTTACCCAAAAACCAAGGAGGGGACTGTTCCTCCTCTCCTTGTTGCATCAGCAACTGTCTACTGTCTTGTATCACTTGAATCTTATGATCCAGGGTGAGCAGGATGGTTGTGCAACTCCCTTTTACCGCTTGTCTATATGTCTTGTGGCCCTGCAAAGAGGAAGTATTTACAGTCTGAGGGATGGAGCATTTGACACTGGTATCTTCCTTTTTGCTATTTCACTTGTGCTGTTGAGAGGAAAAGAGAATATGACTCTAGCAGTACCATACTGCATTGAGTACAACCATCAAAGGAAAAAGCTCTAAACTACTTTCAAAAAGGACAGCATTTAGAACATATGATGTGTAGCATGTACAATGTATAACAAGTATAAAACAAGTGCAAGTGCTTATGATTGCCTGTCAGGAGTGTTTTACTGTTTGATGCATTAAGTGCCATGATCACATGGAAAACTGATCCACCTAGGAAAAGGAAGTATTTTGGGACAAAGAATGTAAATATGATTTTTAGTCCTTAAGTACAAGTCTGAATGCTGTGATTTTAATTTAAATACTTTGGTTGTACGAAAAACTGTCCCAGGTATCTCTATGCATAGTTGTAAAAATCAGTGAATATGCTCCTCAGTCTTTAAACTGCAGCATATAAAATAAGTACAAGAGAGGAGATTATTCCATCACCCCAGGGCTTGGGAAGGTCTTCTTACTCTTTCTCTAAAATAACCCTGGCTTTATTAACCCTGGGAGCAAGCTGCAGACCTTGTTTGTTTCACCTGGCCTTTGAGAGAAGAGGGAGATTTCAAAATGAGTGCTGGTGTTAGTGGTTAATTATGAACAGCTGCTGAATAGATGAGGTGAGCTGATTACCCTCTATTTGGTTTGCCATACTGAATAATTGGGAGTGCGTGCACTGCCTGTGTATGGACAGCTTTATTACAAATAAATCAAGAGGAACAAAAATAAAAAATACAATTAATAAAGTATTCTCTGAGATTAGCTTAAATAGTCAATAATGCAGCAGTGAAATAAGGGCGTAAACGAAAGTACTTGTATTAATGTCGTGCTCATAAGTGTTAAATTTGTACACTTGGAGCAAAGCAAGAGTGGGAAGGCTTCTCTAATTTGTCGAAGCTGCATGAAGGCTGAAGGGCAGACATTCAACCTTATAAAAGTTGGTATTTCTTGTTTAAGTGATATGTTTCTCAAACTTCCAAAAACTTTAGAATTTTTTTCCGCTATCAGTATTTTGATTTAGATAAGATCACTCCATTCACCCCCTTCCTGCACCAAAATGAAAAAAAATAACTGAAGAAATAATATCTTCAAGTATGAAAAAATTGCCACAGAAGTAGTACCAGCAGAAGATAAACTTTTTTATTATTTTAAACTATCTGACTTTTTATCAGTTAGAACTTAATAGGAAGGAGGTGAGAGATTAGAGGTATGTTTGGTTTTATGCATATACACCTACATACGTCCCCCAACTTCCTCTTTTTGCAGTTAAAAAAGCATGTCATTGACATATTTTTTAATTTAATTTTGACTGCTTGCACTAGGGATATTAGTCTGAATTTTGAAGCTGGAACAATTATATTTTTTAACTTCTAATTTAACTGAGTCCTTGCCATGGTAAGTAAATAAGTAAAAAAATCCTAGTAAAAGAGAATTCATAGTCTAATTTCGAGTATTTTGGAAAGATTTAACACAATGGATGAATAAAAATGGTTAATGTATTGGAGTAATTAAAGACAATTCACATTTGTGGTTTGGACATAAATGTGTAAAAATTATACCCATCTATCTTATTACATTTCCTTTTCTCTCCCTGAGGATTTCACTATGTACTTTATCTGTAATTGTTGCCAGTTTTCTATCAAGTTCCCACTGGGCTTCTGGTGCAAAAAATCTTATCCTATCGATGACAGAGCTTGCCTGAATGATTTCATGCTCTTAGCATTTTTGTTCACGGGAATTAGGGCGAGAATGTAACTGCAGCTGAACATAGCATCTATTTTTGTAATTTTGAAGTTCAGCCTCTGTTATTGGAACTAAATGAAGAGATGCAGGTGTTCTCCAGTTCAAGTCCTTTGGGATTTTTTGATGGTAGATGCTTGAAAAGAAAATGCATGTGTTTCCAGAGTCAAACAGCAGCTGTGGACAAGGATTTATGTTTTTCTCAGAACTTTGGGATTTCAAAATGTTACATTTAATCACATGCACAGAAAGGAGAGCAAATGTTAAAGATGTTACATATAAAACTAGGAGACTGATCTTTTTACCATACCAACTAGTTGTGGGAATAGAGGAACAAAGTGATCTTTAATCTTAATATGCACAATTTCAAAAGGATTATGATAGTTACCAGGACTCTGGTCTTTTGAGAACTGTGCTCGGGCAGCGCACAGCATTTATATCTTCTTAATTGCTTTTAAAATCTGGTTTATTCTCATATTTTTCCTTGGAAAAATATGAATGTTAATAGTATGAGTTACTGAAAACACAGTATTCATGTAGGCTTATTTTGGAGGGTGAATTTAAATTTGATAAGTATGCATTTTTAGAAAAAAATTTCTGGCCATGTCCTGTTGTTTTCAAAATTTGATTTAAAATAGCAGTTCAACTGCTTGAACTGAAAGGCTGTATTTGGAAGTTTTCTTTCTGACAGAATCTGTGGGCAGAAGTATTTTGTGGTAATGCAATTTCTCCCTCCCTTTCTCTCTGGTGATTTTGCAATTAGTTTATTGTAGCAAACAAAAGGTCTGACATCTTAAGTTTAGCTGAAATTCTGGCAAGGGCAGCAGATGGTGGTACTGCTGAGCAATTCAGGAAGGGAGAATGGTGTGGGGAGGAGCAAGTTGGTAACACTGGTAAATGCCAAGTTAATTAATACCGAGGAAGAGAAAGTTTAACATTCACCAGTTTGTGTGTGCTCCATCCTCTGCCATTACCCTCACAACCTCAGTATGTTGTGCACTCCAACCATGTTAAACATCAAATATTTTTCCAGACTTGAATCACCACTGCACGTACTGTCTTACAAAGGTCCAGCACTTAGTACTTTATCTAAGAGAGAAGTAAACTTGTCCTCAAGTGCAGTCTGTTCCTCTGCCAGCTGCAATTGCAGATTTCATGTCCATAGGAGTAGCAACAGGGAGGGACATACTATGCTATGCTAACTAGATTGAGACTACTTTCAGTGAGTTGTATCAATCTGGCAACTGCCAGTAAGTTCTGGTTAGAGGAAGGTAATTGTACCGTGCAGGAATAAGACAGCTTGTTCAACTTCCCCTCAAGTAATTCTGCAAATCCTCTTGGGGAGGAGGTGTTTTCATCTCTCTGCTTACGTTGCGGTCAGTTTCTCTCAGTATGCCATAAATCCTTCAGCAATACAGGTATTCTACTATTCTGAGATTGTGACTAAATAGGATTCTGAGTTTTGTAAAATCTTACTTTAAAAACTGATCTTTAAAAAAGAAAAGAAAGGAAAAA
>WAAE01009714.1:0-23735 GCA_013400495.1 Nicator chloris | reverse complement strand
AAGTTTGAGGACCCCTGTTTTAAGACATTACCAAAGCTACTTTAAAGAGCAAGTGACAGATACTGATTGCTGAATGTGCATCCTGCACAAAATGCTGAAACCTTTCTGAGGATAGGGAAGCCTTTGGGGATGTGATACTGCTGGAACTGGGAGGTTTCTGGTGCTGTCACAGTATAAAGGGGAGGAGAGGGATGAGGGAACCTATGGAAGAGGTTTTGATTACAAATTTCAAACTCATTGACACATAAATTATCAAAACAAGGCCATTTTCCAATATTTTCCAGTACTTTCTCACTATTTGAGAGACATAGGCTTTTTTTAAACAGTGGAAGGTGACATAAAAATATTTTTAAATGAACAGTGGGTTGCAGCACCCATCTCCCCAGAGATTATGGAGGTTGGGCAGATATAACTGATATATCATATACTTCCCATTCAGATATAGAAGCAAGACAGAGAGGCTGCAAAGCTCCTAATTGCCCACTGATAGAATCTATGATCTTTTTATTGCACATTTTTATTCTTGGCAGTATTTTGTCTCCCTCAGGAGATAGTCCAGTATCAACTACAGTACACCACATAAATCCCCATTAAAATTAAGCACAGTTTCCACCCATCCCCATGTGTACTGTTTTCCATCTAAACTGTGCTTGCACTGCAGAGAAATAGGACTCATCCTGTGTTTGAAGAGCATGAGTGGGTCTCAGGAGACTTGGCATTTAGTGTGGTGTCAGACTGTACAGAACATTATCGGGAAAATAATTTAAAATTTCTGTTCCTGCACAAATGGTATAAATATCATTTGTGTATGGCCCTGATCCTGCAGATGGAAGTAAGGAAGACAAACAAAATACTTCCCCATCATGTTCAATTCCCTCCTGCGGTGCTTCTTTTCTATCTCAGATATCTGAAGCTTGCAGAGAGTTTTCAGATTTTAGCTCTGGGGACTGGCATCTGCGGAGTTAATTTTAAAGCTTAAAAAAGCAAAATCACCTCCAGGCAAACCCTTTATGAACAGTAAGCAGTGCCACTCATTTCTAATCCCTGCTCCTCTACACCCACAGGAAATAACCGTGAGAAATATGGGGTCTATGAATCATTTATGGTGTTTCCCTTATACGGAAAATTGCTTTCCTTACCTATATGATCAGGGTGTCCATTCCAGTTTTTCAATACCTTTTGGACAGCAGCAGCAGGCCAAAAGAGAGGCAGTTTTTCTACCCTTACCCTCACAGGGGCAGATGCTGGGGTGGTTTTACCTCAAGTTCAGCTGTTGTCCTGCTGTTATTTGCCACCCTGTCCACTTTTGAGGCAGAGACCTCCACCCCATCAGCCTGAGGAAGCATCACCTCAGGACAGAGATTTCCTGATACAGTGCTACAGAATGAGGTAGCCGCTTGGACAATAATGAATGGAAGATTGTGCAGAAAGTTATAAAGTAATTTTACATGATTCTCAAAACATCACGTTTATGTTAATTTCATTTCCATTCAGTTCGGTGCTGTGAGTGTCTGCATCTGTTAACTGATAACTGGTTTTCCAATTATGGTGTTCGTGGCAATAATCACTTTAACACAGTCATCCTCCTGTTGCTGCAAATGTAGAGCGTGGAAAACACTCTGAGGGGGATGGGAAGCTGTCGTGGGGGCAGGGACAGGACATGGGACATTCCTGCTCCCCTCCACTCCTTCACACAGAGCCCACCCTGCTCTGTAGGAGCTCTGCAAGCTTCAAGATGCCCTCAAAAGTAGAAAACGAGTGTTGGGAAGGTAAGAAAAACTTGCTGCCCCACCAAACCTCCCTAGGATTGCTAGCTGTCCTTGTAACACAAAAATCAACCACCCTTTTTTTTCTTCCTGACCCACCCTGTGGGGACAGAAAGGTAAAATGCCCACCTGAAGGAAGCTACAATCCCTCACTGAAGATTTTGCTTTTGTAAAATCTGCAGTGAAGTTTCAGTAGTGTGTTACTCTTGAACCTTGTGCTGCAGAATCATCCTGGAGGATAAGAAAAATGATCCAAGAGTCTTCTCTAATTCTGTAAGCAATGTCCCATGGTTAGACCCACCCATCTAATGTTAATAGAGAAATCTGGGCATATCCAGAAATATTGGAATTCTTTAATGCCACTGCTTCTTTTAGTCACCAGCTCCATAATCCACTAAACTGTGCAGTTGAAAGTTTCCAGGCTCATATTGTCTGGTTTCAAAACTCTTGCACAGTTTTGATATACAGATGATAATCTTAGGTTAACTTATATCCATAGCTCTCAATATCTACCTTTTCTTTTTCCTTTTTCTTTTTTTCCCTGTCTTTATATTTTATCAGCTAACTCCCATTCAAGGTAGAACCATAAGGGTATTCCATGCAGAATCACAGTGACTGAAACATGCTGATGGTGTCTCACCCTTTCTCTTTTCCCTTGAAGCAGATAGACTGGATAGATCATAGATATTATTTTTGTTGCAGACAATTATTGAAACACACAGAACTGAGTCCTCACAGAACTTAAATCTGATACTGAAGTACCCAGTTAACTGTGGGCACTTTGCATCCACTGCAGTTGAGCTTTGCAGGTGGTGGGGACTGCTCTGCTCCGTCTCCTTTTGGTACCTCCACCAGACTGAATGGAAAGACACAAGGAGCTCTGAACCCAGCATTCATTCAAAACTGTCTTTGATCTTGTGCACTGACTCAAGTCTGTCCACTATTTCCAGGCATTATTCATCCCCGGTTTGTGATATTTTTGGGTTCCTTGACTGAAATCCCTAGTTTTTAGCCACCACAGAAACTTTTTTGAGCCAAGAAAAATCATATTAAGATCTCCATTTGGTTTCAGACTTAGGGTCACTGAAGTTTTTTCCTAAGAGAATCAACCCTTTCTGTTTGCTGTGGCAGTAAAAGTCACCCTCAGAGGGGCAGTACCTTAGTACTGGGATAACCAAGATAATCAGTTTACTACAGTGCTTATTTTCATTATTTTCTACCACAGCCAAGATTGCCAAAAGGCTTCACATTTTTGATGGTGAGTTATTGGTAACATTCTTGCCTCAGCATCAAGTAGAAACTGCACTTCCCTAAAACTGCTAAGCCTGAATAGTATTTCAGAGCCACTCAGAACAACTGGTAAGGAAGAACAAAACAAAAAGGAAAAATAAAGGCAGCATCAATAAAACTGTGCCCGAGAAGGGGAATATATTTACTGACAAACCAAGATTTTCAAAGGCAATCAGAGGAACTACATTCTACTGCCTAATTACAGTGGGAATGTGAGCTCCACAATGGCCACTCAAGAAGACCAGCCACAATTTTGCTGTTAACTCCCTCCAGTTGGTACTGAAACCTGATGTCACCCATCAGCACTTTAAAACATCCTTCTCCAGTATGTGGTGACTCACATATATTTGCTAGCATTGGTGGACTGATTAGCCTCCTCCAGAATTTTCATTTTCTGACTCATTTAATGAAATGTGGGCTTTATTCTAAGGTCTACAGCAATCCTGTACTTAACTCCCAGCTACCTGCATTTTTTATATTTATAAATAGCAATTTGCCCATGCAATTCATGTTGTGTTTGCAGCTCTCAAAGCACTTTGCAAAGGACATTTTCCCCATTTGCTTCAAAAGGAGAAAGAATGAACAGTCCCATTTACTCATTTGCTAAAATGCCCAATTTTTAGCCCATGATAATGGTGTGATGTGCTCTCTTTCATCAGCTACCATTGTTATTCTACAAATGCTAAAGATGACAATAAATCCAGCAATAGCAGCAACCATTTCACATGTCAAAGCAGTAGGGAAAAGGACTCCAACCTGCACTCCAAAATAGCTGCAAAATAACAGATTTCTCATGGAGAGAAGCTCTAGAGCCACTTCAAACCCAAGCAATAAGGCATGCCAGGAGATTACCAGCTCTGAAGTTTATCTAATGCTTTATATCATCGTCTTTTATAGCAGAATGCATTCATATCATGCTCAGATAAGCATAGCAATAGGTGGAAAGATGTAATAGCATCTCTGGATCCTAAATAATACATAGGAGATTCATTTGGGGGGAGCTGGTTTCTACTGCTGTGGATCTGCTACATATCAGAAGAGCTAAAAATAATCCCCTTCCATCAGCCTTAAAGGAAAAACAAACCAGACTAAAATACAGCATGTTTACATTCAATATCCCAGCATCAATGAAGTTTGGAGCCTTTCAGAAGATGTGAAATGAGTTTAATTTCAGCATCATTTGACTAAATCTTGCCCTCAGCTTTGCTTAATGATAGACACTCTGGAAGAGACATGAGATCATAAATCTGAGGATGCTGGGAAACTGGGCTAGTTAAAAATCCTGCTAATAGAGAAGAGGTGCCTCCTGTGAGTTTCAGCATGGATACACTGTAGAAAAAACAGTTAAAAAGTACAACTCCATTAATTACCTGCAATCCTTACTAGGTTCTCTTTTCCAATGTATTTACTGCACCACGCTCTGAGTGTTTTAAAGTTCTTTCTTATAAATGTCTCAAAAACCTAGCTCACAGTGCCTCCCTGTTTCTCTTGTCGTCTATCTCCTAGTGGTTTAGAAGTAAGGTACGGAATTAAAAGAGAAGAGTGATCTCATCCTTAGAGAAAGCCACAGCCTGGAGGAACCCAGAGAATCCTTCAACATGTCACCGGAAAATTGTGGGAAGCACAGTGCAAACCAGATACCGCTCCTGCCATCACAGAACACTATCAGTATTTTCTATGACTGAATCAGATTAAAACACTTTTAATTAAATGGCAATGGATTTCAAAAAAAGATGTTTACAGGTTTTCTTGAAGCATATCTGCATACATGCCAACACAGATGAGAACTCCACGTACTCAATAGTCCAACAACAAAAAGCAGAGACAACAGACCATCAAATTAAGACCCATCAGATCCTAAAGCTTTCCTGACAATTCAGTCTATTAGTCTTGTGCTTTGTGTATTTTTAAAAGACAGTATGACAGGGAGAAAGACACAAAAAATATTCTCCTCGGATGATTTAGAAAAATTGTAAATGGAACTGCAGAATGAGGTTTTTACATCTGGGCTACTCGGATAAATCAGGCTACTGCCAGTCCCAGGTAATGTAAATCACATGGTGCAGTTTTGATGTGACAAATGCATTGGTCCTTGCTGAGAGCTGTTTTGCATCATTTGAAATACACACCGAGCCAGGCTTAAGGGAAAATGCTCTTAACCTGAGATAAAATTCTCCATTGACTTAAGCCAAGTTCTGTTGCAAAATGCAAATCCTGAAACTTTCTTTCAGATTGTTTTTTTAATTAACACCTTGCTCAGAGCTAATTCACAGCCTTTAAAACAAGCCAATGAGACACTTTGATCTCTCTCCTTCCATACCAGACATTTTGGATGATGAGAAAAGCTTCCTCGGGTGTTCCTCTTTAAATACTTGTGGGACATGTTCACCAATAATAGCCTGGTTATATCTTCCCCTGTCTCTCTGGGAGTGACAGAGCATCTCACCTTCCAAGTACAGGTATGATTTGTCCCATGTAACACCTGCTCTGTGACGTGCCTGTGCTGTTCAAGTGAGTTGTGTTCTGCATCATTCAGACACCTCTGCTAACAGGACTTGGAGTGTTTATTCACACATGTATTATTACATTCCAGGCCTTTTCCAGTGCTGCCATTAGTTGCTCACACTGATAAAAAGCCAGCATGGCAATCCAGCTGAAAGCATTCAGGTTACAGACCATCTCTTCCCAAAATGGACGCAGGAAGCAGAGCATGAGAATCAGCTCTGCAGAAACCTCTCTTAGAACAGACTCCTGAAAGCCCAGGAACTGCTTTGTAAGGCCTGGCATGAAACATGGCATAAAAGCAAAAACTCTGTGTTCCTATTGGTACTAAACATATTGTGATCAACAGGAGAAAAGAGGTCCTGGGATGAGCATGAATCTCCTGCACAGCTTCTGGCAGTGACTGCTTTTTGTTGTTACCTGGCAACCTATGGAACTCACCTGGAGTTGGATCCTGCACAAGTTACACAAAGGCTACAAGTGACGTTTGTGCCTTTAGGAGTTATACTAAATATATTATCCTTCTTGTATTTCAGATGGTGATCTTGGCATCTACATCTCTCCCAAAGGGAGAGATTCTGCTACTGCAGAATCCCCTGACTTACTGCACAAAATGCATCTGCGGTTTGGATCTCTCATGCAGGGCAGGAACCATGAGGGCTGCAGAAACTTGATTCTGTAGCCCATTTTAGTTTCCATTATATATATATATGTGTGTGTGTGTGTGTGTGTGTGTGATACCAAGATATAATTTGTTGCATTATGGCTTTACAGAGNTGTATCCCTTTTTTTTTTTCATTATATATATATATGTTTGTGTGTGTGTGTGTGTGTGTGTGTGTGTGTGTGTGTGTGTGATACCAAGATATAATTTGTTGCATTATGGCTTTACAGAGAAGAGACCAAAAATGACAATTCCACATCACATACCCAATCTGTTCTGTTCCCGCTTTTTTTACAAACTTCTCAAAAGAGCTGCATTTGTCTTTCTCACTTCCACTTACCTAAAAAACTCTTTCTGGACTGATGGATGCAAGGCAGAGTGTTATCAGCTTTAAGCAAATGCCCTCTTCTGTTCTTGCAAATTATTCCTATGGAGAACTTAACCTACACAAATTCTTACATGTGCTGACTCCAACCAATACCTGCAATGTAACTGCACCAACTCAGAACTTTACAGTCTGTTCAAAACAGTACTTTTATCTAGCAGTTTGTTTTCATGCTTTTATTTTTTGGAGTGCCATCCACTTGACATCTTGTATGAATAATAACAATAAAAAAATCTTTCAAATAAACCGAAACAATGAGATTGTTTTTCTCTGTTGTTGGTTTTTGTTGTTGTTACAGAAAAGGTAAGTTGGAAGTACAGTTAAGTAGCCTAAAATCTTGATTCTGTTCCTTGAGACACCAGATATCAGAACGATTGACATTTTCTACTGATTACACACAAGGTAATCCACAGAGAGAAAAACAAGAGTAAAGAGATGGAAAACTGAAGGGAATGTTGCACGACTGCTGCTGTTGCCTGAATGTTAATCAATAAAGCAACAAATAAGCTCCCAAATTAGGCATATCTTAGCTGTGGGTTTTGGTCATAATTCCCTAGAGCACATTTATGCAGAGAAAGAAGTTGATTTTTATTGAATTTAAATACAATTTTAAGCCTTAGAAACAAAATACAGATCTTCAGTTAACACTGAAGGAATCCTTTGTTTCCACTTCAAGAACAGAATAAAAATGTCTTTCTGCTGCAGCATTCGGGAATCTAATCTTCTCTAGGAGCTTCCAGACAATATTTCTTTTCAGTCTTTCATTGTTCCTGTCAATGAGTTTGAACAAGTTCTATGTAGAAAAAACAGAGAAGCAACAACTAGGATTTGTATATTTCAAAAAGAACTGAACCAGATCTCTAAATATAGAGAATACAATGTTTTCAGAGCCTTAAGATGTCAGCTATTAATGTCTTGCACCCTTCCAGGAATACAAGACTTGTTAGACAAAACCCTGGCTGACCTGGAAGTCCAGCTTGGAGTAGGAGGTTTGAGAAGAGACCTCCAGAGACCCCGTACAACCACCACTTCTCTGATTCTGAGATTCAAGGTAGAACAAAAAACCAAAATATATTTTCCTTTCATTATTCTGTTTTCTTATTCTATTTCATTATTATGGTTTTATAAACAAACAAGAATGAAATAAAATTTGTATATTTTTCAAAAAGGAATATTTGTGAAAGCAATCAATTGACAAATAAAGGACTGTCTGAAGACTCAACCTAGTAGAAAATTAACAATAATTTAAAAATAAATAATGTGAAACCTGTTCTATTAAAAACAAATAAACAAAAGCCAAAATTAGAAAAGCATTTATGTTGCTATAACAGATATGCTAAACATTAGATAATGGAAGGAAAAGGATAGTCTGTACCATGTGAGGAGCCCAGACTCTTCTGAAATACAGTTCCGCATTGGAGCAGAAAAGTAACTGGGATAATCCAGAAGCCAATTAATTACTTAGAATTAAAAGTAAAGAAAAATTCTTTAGGAATTAGAGCAATGTGTTGCTTCAGTTGTTTCATCCTGCTCTGATTCATTAATACATATCTGCTATTTTTTGAGATTGTTAAAACAAGGAGGCCCATTGACCATTCTGTAATATGATCTAAAAATTCTTCCATGATTATCCAACATGAATTATTTTTAACCTAAAATTACTGCAGAGACCAGAACTTTCCAAATGTTTCCATCTCCATTCTGAAACATGCGCTCTAGAGTGGTAGGTGCTCTCCAAGTTGTGTCACCCCTAGTGACAGGAACAGAGCTTTGTAAGAGAAGTCACAGACATTACTGTGCATATTTTAGAGTCTTAGTTTTCCCAAAGGAACCCTAGAGGGACCAGCCTGCTTTATTAAACTTTAGAGGAGCTACAGAGCCAGATCACAATTCATTCCAAAATATGTTTTCTGAACTGCCGTTTTCCCCAAGGGAGGAAAACTCACATGACAAAGCAAACTGAATTCACCTTTTCAGTGCTGCCTCTCAGTTTTAAAAAAGTGCCATTTTTCATTGATAACAGCTCCTGAAGATGTGCTTTGTTTCTCATTGTTGATTGTGGTTATGAGCTTTTCAAAGTGGTCTTAACTTCCCATGCAAGCCCAAACTCAAGTTTCTGTGAATGTGAACATCCCACAGGGACGATCTTCACCACCAGCCACGGATGGAGCAGGGGAGCTCAGCACATCTCAGACTCCCAATATGGGACCACCAACATCTTTTCTGATATTTAGCAGAACAACTGCCCTTCCCACAAGAGTTTGTGGTTGAAGACCACCCTTCAAAGGTCTTGAGTGATTCCTTATATCAGTGAGATATTCAAATGTATCCGTTATCTCTAGAGCTAAAATCTCCATTTGAAGACTATCCCTATTCATCTATGACAGTTTGGTCTCTACTGATTTTGATGCACCACAAGAAAGACTTTTTTAAATGACAATCAGTGGTGTCATAAAATAAATGAACCGAATTATCAAAATAACTTGAAGATACTTGGATGCCCAAATTTTTTTTGGAACAAATGTTCCAAGTCTTAAAACTTCAGTCTTAAGTTTTTTGAAGTGATAAAGTCCTGAAAAAAAATTGTATTACTTTTTTATTTATTCCAAATAAAACAAAATCAAACCAATATACTTGAAACATTCAGAGAATCATTAAGGTTGGAAAAGACCTCCAGGATCAACAAGTCCAACCTGTAACCCATTCCCACCTTGTCCCCAGCCCAGAGCACTGAGTGCCACATCCAGGCCTGCCTTGGACACCTCCAAGCATGGGGACTACAACCTCCCTGGGCAGCCCCCGCCAAGGACCATCCTTTCCATGGAGAAATTCCTGATGATATCCAACCTGAACTTCCCCTGGCTCAGCCTGAGGCTGTTGCCTCTCCTCATGTCCCTGTTCCCTGGGAGCAGAGCCCAACCCCTGGCTGTCCCCTCCTGTCAGGGGGTTGTGCAGAGCCACAAGGTCCCCCCTGAGCCTCCTTTTCTCCAGGCTGAGCCCCTCCTGGCTCCCCCAGCCACTCCTCAGAGGACTCATCCTCCGGACTGTTTCTCAGCTTCACTGCCCTATCATTCCAACCTCCTGCTGTGAAACAACTAAACAATTAAATCCAAACTAAAATTTTTAACAGCAGCAGTTTCTCACTATTATATCCTCACAAGAAATTACTCTGTTTGCCATGAATACTCTCCCCAGCAAAACAGGAGCCCCAAGATAAATGGAAGTGGGCATTAAAGGGTTAAACAATATCAAAGATAATTTTCACATTGAAATACTCATATTTTTCTATGTTCTTTAAGTTTTATAAATAACATAAAAGCTAGCTGGCATAGCAAGAGACCTAATTATAAACAAGTCACAATTAAGCACCATCTCTAAATTATATAACATAATATCAATATAAGTGTATTCATTATGTAAATGGTTATTTTATTGCTCATTTAAAATACATAATGGAAATGCAGATAGTAGGTGGACGGCATGCTAAATAAGGGCACAAATGAAGGAAAAGTATCTTGGCAGAAACAGGAGCTGTGGGTGTGAAAGAGCAAGTGCAGCACTTGGTTGCCTCTTCCATCACAGACAAGAATATTCACTTGCAAATTGGCTTCATGCATCAAATCCCAGTCTGAAGGTTTCAGTCAGAGTCATTCACCACATTTGCTTTGGCTTTCGGGAGCCTCTTCCCTTTCTCTCTCAAGAGGGCATGGGAAGGATGAGGAAGACACACCGGCAGCAGAATTCTTGCTCTTTTCTCTACCAGAATCAGTTCAAACTAAACCCAAGAACTCCCCGTGTATGCAAAGCTGACCAGCAAGTTGGGGTTGAACGAGATACCTGAAAAGCTAAAAAATGTTCAGCTACTTGAGCTCTTAAGGAGGCAGCCAGAGACTGTAGAACTCATGTTTTCTGTGGGCAGGCCAGGGAATTCTTCACTTCCACACCCCTGCTACTCAAGCAAATTTCTGAAATCTGTGAGACTCAATAATAACAATTCATCACCCCAGACCAGAGCTGGCTCACCTGGATTCATTGCAGGTGAACTATATTTGTAGTTATCATCAGGAAACTACCGAGTGTGACCCTTCCTGGGAGTCTGTGGCTGTCATACTCCCATGACCACAGGCAGCAGCCAAGGAACACCCTGTCAGTCCAGACAAAACTCTATTGAAAACAACGACTAATGCCTTAGGATTTTAGCTTTTTTATTTTTCATGTATTTGTAATCCTGTAATTCTTTAGTGTGTAACTCTAAACTTCATATACAGTGTTAGTTAATGCTTTCCCATTTTGGTCAGACAAAACAATTCCTCTCTAAGCCTGGGAATCATGGACACCTCACTGTCTCAGGCCCCAAGAAATGTAAATAAAAGTGAGTTGGCAGGGAGCAAACTTGGGGTAAATGACTTCATTACCTGAAGCTGTAATTGGAAGATTAACCCCCAATATGCAAATGGACCAAACTTACAAAAGTATGAAAACTCATGGTCCATGGTCCATTTTTGAGTGTAGCCCCTGGGGGTGCTTCATCTGCCCTAAATGTACCTGAAGGCCCTTCAATAAATAGAAATGCTTTTTATTCTGTTTATTTTGTCTGGCCTCTGTTTTTAGGTAAGCCCAAAAAAGGCATCACAACCACTCCATCAGACACCTGCTGAGTGCTCACACCCAATTTTGACGACGTTTATTTACTTGGCCAGAATGTGAAGCAACATGACTTGGCATTTGCCAAATAAGCCTCTCCTCCCTCTCAGTATTAAATGTCTGCTTTATTTTACAAGCTTCTGGTTTCAGCTATTGAAGTTGTCATCTTTTAGGCACTTAGTAACAACATTTAGCTTTTTAGATTTTATGTAAGGAAAACATTAGTCAGTGCTTTAAAAAACAGTTCCTCATTTTGGGCTTTGTTTAGAAATTTGAGGTGCAAAAATTAGCAGCTGTCAGCATGCAAACAAAATATTTAAATATCCTTTAAAAATAAATATTGTACCATTTACTCAAATCTATTCTGAGTTCTACAGAAAGCTTCAAGATAAATTCAAGACTCACTCCCTTCAGCTTCGCTCCAAGCTGCTTTTTTCCCCAAGAAGCTCAGCACAACCTTTGCAAGCCTTTACCTGAGACATCTCCTGTCTAAAGTTCTTAATTCTAAGAATTCTAAGAACGATTATTGAGCAGGATTTATAAGTCATAATTAATACCCCTACAGCACTGGTATATGTGGCTATCCCACACAGCTCATGATTTACAGTTTGTTGGTTTTCCAGCACATTTGATTCTGTAGTAAAAGGAGAAATCCCTGACCCTACAGAATGATTTGGGCTGAAAGGGTCCTTAAAGATCATCTTGATGTCTTTCAGTTTATCAAAATCCTGCCTGTTACCTCCACACCTCCTTCTATACCAAGCAGATCTTCCAAATCAAGAGTCAACAGGTGAAATCCTGGTTTGCAGATACCAGACTTAGCTGAAGCAAAAGTTGGAGAATCTCCTGTCCTTCCAGCTGCCTTACAGCAGGTTTGGCAAATCCCTCTGTTGTATTTACTGACATTTAAATGAAACCCCAGAAACTGCATAGCTCCCAGGTGTTCACAATAAAAACCTAACCAGAACATAACTCTCAGGGCATATCAGCAACCAAAAAATCTTTCAGACTAAAATTAGTGTGTTTCAGCATCAATTCTCAACAGAATTCCCAGGCCTACATTATTTAAGCCATGCTGGGAATACTTAACCTCATGCTTAAATCTCACCATTTAATTTACCTTACTATCACCTTTGGACTCAAGTCCATCCTGAAATTCTGAAAAAAATTAAATTTCACAAGGGATAATTTGTTTAAATAAATTTTAAATAAGTTAAAGCTTTGTCAAGTCAGATGCCCAACTCAGCAGCATTTGAGCAGGCAGCGCAGTTCCCTCATTCATGTCCTGCCTTCACAGACACATCACCTTGTGCCTGAAAATGCACCAGGGGTAGTCCCAATACCTGAAATGGGATTGATTTCAGCATAGAAAAGTGGATTTGAGTTAAGGCAGCTGTATATTAAGTAGTCTTATTTACTTTACTGAGCAACATGTACTCAAAAAGCCTAAGGGCTCTTTTTTCTTTCTAGACAGGAATGAGGTTATTCCCTACAGGTATCACATTTGTAAACTGGAAACCTTGATATTACTTTCCAGACAATTCTTCCTTAAGTAGCATTTTATCCTGAAATATGTTCAGACTTTGAATTTTACAAAAATCTGACTCAATTTTGTCATTTTTTATGCTAATTTCTTGTTGTTGTGTTTTGGGTTTTGGTGGTTTTTTGTTGTTGTGGGTGGGGTTTTTTTGTGTGTGTTTTTTTGTTGTTTTGTTTTTTGTGGTGGTGTTTGTTTTGTTTTTGTTTTTTTTTTTTTTTTAATGACTACAGTTTCTGCTCCAAGTCAGGACAGAAACAAGTTAAAAACCATCTTTTATCTTGTCACCTCTCTATCCAGGAGCAAGGAGCTCCAATGTAGACTTCCACAGAAATACCAGAACAAGGTCTCCAATGCTACAGAGACAGTGTAGAACATAAAGACAGTTTATTTTGTGGAGCCTTACTCTGAGATTCACAAAAAATTTCTCAAATAAACTCAGATGGGCTTTAGCCTATCCAGCCATGCAGCAGAATAGAAGCCCAGTTCTGGAAATCTCATACCTGAAGCATAACATCCATCAGATCTGTGACTGCATAAAGATGGCAATTAATATTTTGTTGAAAGGTATTTAATTTTGCTGTCTTGAGGCATACAAAATTTGATTTATATTCAGAAAAATTTGAGCTATCTTTTCCAAGACATAATCTGGATTTTATTCATTAAATGAATGAAATTATGCAGTGTCATTTCCAAGCATGAACTGCTGTTTAAGTGCTGTGATTTGCTCAAAGAATAATCAATAAATACTTTATTATGGTTTCTGGACTCTAATTAGCTGCTCACAGCAGGCTGGATCTCTGTGACTACATTTGTCCAATGGTCAAAATCCCATTATAACTGGTCATTTATATACAGGAATGTAAATTGTGTTTTCATCATAGTCCCTCCACCACAAAATTAAAAAATAACTCATTCATTAGCAATTGCCAAGTGCTGATACACAGGTTTTTTGTGAGTATTTGTGCTGCAGAAGTCTGGCCAGAAGGATTAAAGCTATTGACTGAAAGGAGGGGCAAAAAACTGCAGTAACTTGCATCATGCATTATAGATCTCCTGATAAATCCCAGTGGCAGTCAGGCATGGAAGGAGAAATTTCCTCCTCAGGTCCTCATGGAAACAGCTGAGTTGGGCATTCAGAGCATGGAGAGGGAGCAGATTCCCCCAAAGTCAGGCTGACATCAAGGTACAGTAACTGACTATCACCACTCAGTGCAATCCTGGGGGGAAAACTTGCACTGAATTTCAAACTATTTAATCCATGTGTGTATTTAAAGGGAAGGTGATGGAAAAGCAAGGGTAATACTAGATTCTAGAATTTTCCTTAATATTCTAGAATTTTAAGGATAGCAATAAGCCATTGTGTGAGGGTCTGGAGGTAACATTTCAGCTAAAGAAAGAAAATTCAGCCCCTGGTTATTAAGTTTGAAGTACCAGTTTCAAGACTGTAGAGTCAGGACATTTTGTACCTCAATAAAAACAGCTGTCCTACAAGTATAAGCTGCATTATGTTGTCTTTAACCTCCATCATCCAAAGTCATATTAACATACTAAAGTTAGCTGCAAATAGTGAGAGAAAAATACTTAATCAATCTCAGAATAGAAGTGGGATTTTTAGCAGTGAAAATAAAAACATCTCCACTACCATACAGTGCTCATGAAACTTGCTGTGTCTAATCCTTTTTTCTTTACACCATTTGCCATAATTTAAGTGTGAACTGGGAACTCCTCCAAACTCACTCAGAAAGATGTTTCTTGGTTTACTGGGTGAATTCCAAACTGATTATGATTCAGGGAACAGGGAAAATCTGAAAATTCAACAGCTCACAGAGTAAAAAGGCAAAATATTTACCCCACTAGAGATGCTTGGAGGTTAAATTGATTACTTAAAGCAGTGTGATCTGATGATTTGGTTCTGGACTTGTCCAAAAGGTTCAGGTTTATTTTCCTCTCCCTTTCCCTGGGAAAACTCTGTCAGAAGTAGTCTTGTAGCACCCTTTTTTCTTTCCAGTTTTTTATTCAAGATGCTCCATAGTTACTTGATTCTTTTTTTAAGACAAAAACTGGAGACCCTAAATCCTAGTGCCAAGTTTTCCAGCAAAACAGTTAATTTCTGCTATTATAATTTCTCTACTTTTCACTCAGGATTCTTTTCTCCCTGCATTTCACACCAGGGACTTTGGCATGACTGTCAGCTAGAAAATTATCAATTAACTGAGGGAACTCTTCCCTTCTCCACAGCTTTTCTCTTTAGTGAGAAGAAAAGGAGGGAAGCAAAAGAAACTTAAATTATTTATCTGCGTATTTCTCCACATAGCCAAAACTCAATTTTAAGAAAATACACACATACCAGTCATGTTGTGCACCCCTCAGAAAAATTACATTCTTTACAGAGCTTGGGAAATGCCTCAATTTTTCCTAATTTTAAATGAGGATGCAAAAACACTGTTAAACACAGTAATTTAAGTGGAAAAACTGGTCATTTCCAGGCAGAGTCCACTTGTATCCCTCTTTTCTAACATCTTCCCACAGGACAGGTGGGGATGGGATACCACATGTGACAACACCTTTTCTCTGGAGCTGCTGAGGCATCACTTTGTCCCCAGGCATTCAGACCTGCTTTGCCACAGGACTGATAAAAAAGAATGGAAAGGAGAAGGGAAGCAGTTTCACCAGGGACTCTTCCAGTCCTGGAAGAATTTATATATTCCAAATTTGTATTTGGAAATATAAATTATTCTTTTTACTTTCAGCCCTTAAATTCTACCCTTGACTGTGCTTAAGGAGACCCACAGGAAAGGCAGCTCACTAAAAGCAGGGAGCAGCTGCCTTCCTGCCCTCATTAGAGAAAGGATGCTTTCCATGAGGGACGGAAGAAGAAGAAAAGCTTGATGAAGGAAGGAATGGGAGATGAAGGCAATTCCACATCAAACTGGAAGAAGAGAACAGTGAGGAACCACTCTAGATGGGGAATTTCAAGGATCCAACTATGACATGCAAACAGACCAGGCTATAACAATGCTGTGATGTCCCATAAGTTGTAGGTTCAGAGAAGAAACTGAGCTCTAAATTAGTAAAACAGAACCAGCAACCT
Organism: Nicator chloris; assembly: GCA_013400495.1. Taxonomy (NCBI): domain Eukaryota; kingdom Metazoa; phylum Chordata; class Aves; order Passeriformes; family Pycnonotidae; genus Nicator; species Nicator chloris. Next base: position 7,853 of record WAAE01009714.1, on the reverse strand, counting down.
CGAGGGCTCTGCCTCCCAGAGCCCAGGGAAAGTCTGATCTCTGTGCTTTTTCTGGAGAGCAGCGTTGGAACAGTGGAAAATCCTGGCTAGTAGATGAGATGAAATCAGAAGTTCTGTGGTGGTAGCTGGGATGGCAAGATGTCCCGGCAAGGCAAGGGGAGGGGGTGTGCAGGGCCACACCGCAGCAGAAGGAAAGAAGCAGTGCCGACGAAGCAGAGCGGTGGCGGCAGGGTGGGGCTGGCAGGAGAGAGAGACGAGCTGCAGGATCCCGGGCACAGGGGCAGATGATACCTGGCTTCCCTAGGCCGGAATCAGAGGTGACTCTGAACTCCTCTCGCAGCAGCTGTCCGTCCTTGCCGAGGGCCAGTGACGCACTGCCTATACCCAGCCCGTTGGTTCCCTGCCCCCAAAACCCGCAGTATCTTCCCCCTCCCAACTTTTGGCCACTTCTTTTGTTTTTGTCAAATACTCATAAGTAGCCAGTAGTTAGTTTCATAGCAACTTATGGGAAAGAATTCTACATTAAAAAAAACAAACAAATATAACCCCCAACAACTCCAAAACACCTTATTGTGGCAGCTAACACCTGGCCTGGAAGCCTAACAGCCATAGATAACCCTAATTATAACTTGACCAATCTATGCCGTTAGGGGAAAAAGTAAACATCCAATAAGAGGAAGGCATTGAGAAGCTGGGATATTTAAATTCAAACAACACCGGCCAATCCCTGGCAAGCATGGGCGTGGGCAGCTATTAGCCAATGAGCTGGGTGGTAACGAAATTTAGCCAACTGAGATCAGCCATGGGGTTTTTTGAAAACCTTATAAAAGGAAGCTGCACTCAATAAAGTTTGCTATTGCTGCATGAACTTTGAAGTATCGTGTCCTAAACAGCTCGGGTGAGGGGAACCACACTGGAGATAAGGGATTCTGTGTATCCTTTGGCAAAGTCAATCCTTCAGGTTCTCAGAACTTTAAAAAAGTCCATTTATCTCTCTTTAGGTGGGTGCACATCCCAGCCCCAATAGTTCTCAGTAAATCTGTAGAACTAGTCACTCATTGAGGTTAACTATGCAAAGCACAACAGGTAGACTTCAATGATTCATACAACTCAATTGATCTGGTACCACCATGATTAGTAAGGTAATATACACATCAGCAAAAAGGTAATCAACATGAAATATCTAGAATAAATATTACAAAGGCAAATTCCAAAAGGTGCCATGTTTTAGAACACTAAACCTGTATTCATTTTGCATTATTAAAAAACCCCTCTGGATCCATTAAGTGAATGGAATAGGTGAAATCCTGTGAGCCAAACCATCCCAGGCTTCGCTAATTCACAGCCTAATGCAGAGTTATGGTCCAAATATCTTTGTAAGAATACTTGTTCACAAAAATTACTCCCTGATCCCCAGATTTTTAAGTAAACCTGCAATTATAATTGGATAGACTCAAATTCTGCTACAGATCTTTTTTTTTTTTTGCACATCCAATTTGGTTTTGGTGTTTGCAGAGAACAGTGATGTTCTACACAGTAAGCCTGACACATCCTGAACATGTCGGCCTCAAAACATATGTGTCCAACTTATTTTATGCATGTTTTCATTAGTGGAAATAACTTATTAGTTTTAGCAGGAATCTTCCCAATGGATCTATGCTCCTACAGGCCTTTAATATTGCAGCAAGCTCTGGTAGCACCCAAACTTTCATAAAGAAGTGGATGTTGCCAAAATCTATAAATCCAGTGTGACCTATGAAGTGATATTGATTAATGCTGGTTCAAAATCCAATCCAATTGCTTTAAGTATTTGTAGCATTAGTGATGTTAATGCCAAAATCAAGTGCCTTTTTGACATAAAATTTAAGAACTCAAGAATGGTTCTTTGCTCAACTGTTTCCTAAAATGGGTAAATTATTCAGTTTTTATTAAATAATCCATTTTATCTTTTATGGTTTCCTAGCTATAATGGAGAATACACTTCACAACACTGGCAGAAGGACTACACTAATATTCACCCACCCCATTAGCTGTAAACAACTGAGAGGAACTATTCTCTAGGAGGTAAGGATTGTCCCATCTTTTTATAGCTAACAAGTGTTAGGCAGTCTCTTTTTCTTTGCCTTGCTATTTTTAGAAAAAGCACTTCTGATGCTCAATGAATTCACAGGAAAGGGGACCTGCTCCTACTGCTTGGAGTTTTCCAAGCACGGATGGCAGACTGCACTCCAGCAGCACAACCTGTGTCATGCCCAGTTTAACATCAGACAGATAAGTGCTATTAAAAAAGCCCTAAATGTAATGAAATTAAAGTGGGGAAATGTAGTAGTAAAGCAGATTATTATGTCTGTATGATCACATGATGTGGAAAGATACTTTCTCCACTTTATAGTACCTTCGGATTGTCTTAGGTTGCAATGCAAGATGTAACCAAAAGTATGTATTCTATTACCATCTGTTAAAACCAGGTGGGACAGTGTTCTTTATCTCTTCCACGACCCATCCTCTGACCAGGGAGGTATCTTCTGTTAAGGGGCCATTATGGCTCACTGCATGACTGATAAAATTACATCATCCCATTGTGAGATGCTCCACCCAATGGGAGGAGCCAAGCATTCCTACCTGGATAATAATCTGAGAGTCAGAACACCAACGCAATCCTGTTTCCACTGGATTCCCAGAGGAAGACTGGACCCATCTCACCACCACTGGGCCTTGCAGAGGAAAACTACACCCTTCTACAGGATCATTGCTTCAACAGAACCACATCTATCACTCCAGGAGGACTTAATTGGACTGTTACCAACACCCTGACCAACAGGGTGTCAGGTTGTATTCTGACTCTCTCAGTGTTTTTCTTTTGTTTTGATTTTTTTGAACTACTACATTTTTATTTTTAATATTCTTAGTAAAGAACTGTTATTCCTATTCCCATATCTTTGCCTGAGGACCCCTTAATTTCAAAATTATAATCCAGAGGGAGGGGGTTTACATTCTCCATTTCAAGGGAGGTTCCTGCCTTCCTTTGCAGACACCTGTTTTTCCAAACCAGGACACAGATATATAGTTCATCCATGGAATTTTGAAAAAGATTTGGTGAATAATGCTGCACATTTTTTAATTAAATGTATCTCAAATTTTTTAATTTTTCTTTGGTTTTTGTTCATTTGTTTTGGTTCTTCTATTAATAAACATGGAGAGATTAACCCTATTTTCTCAGCAAAACTAGTCAGCAATTTCTGCTAATTCATTATATTGGCAGTGTTTCCCTTGGAAGCAACAGTGGGCTGCACCTAATGAACTTTTGGATTTGGACAGCAACAAAGTAATGAAATCAAGTAAAATTCATCTTAAATTAACATTAATAAGCCACTTCTACAGCTGAACAACTATTTGGGTATTTTCTTTAGTTGGACTTTTATAGTGACACAGATACCTTTTAGCAGTATTTTTTAAAAAATCATAATCTACAAGGTGATGGACTGCCATAGCTATTTTCAGGTTGAGTGGGTTTTAGGCCTTTGGTAAGGACCAGGATATTTTAGGATATTATGTCACAGCCAGACATAGTTTTACCTAGGGAAAGTTCAGGATTTATAGCTCTGCCTTCACACACCACATACTGACTTTAGATAAATAAAATATATTGTTGAACTTAGGATTAATGAAAATAGGCTGTTAAAATCCATTTTCCTCCTGTTCCTCAGATTGGGTCTAACCATATACTGATAAATGTAATATATTATATCCTCTACATAATGTTTGTGTATTTTCTTGCTTAAGATTCACTGCGGATGGAGATAATTTATGTGTTTACCTCAAACACTCACCCAGCTGTCAACAGGTCTAGGGAAAACTCAACAATGGCTTAAAGCTGTTAAATTAACACAAAATCTTCAATGCTGCCTGTACTTCAAATATTCCTTTAAACTTAAAAAAAAACCAACTCAGAGATAGTCTTTATTTCTTAAGAAGATGAGCACTTGAAAAGCAGTTACACTCTGGTGATATATATTCAGTCAAATGATGCTTTTATATTCCTTAAAATTTTCAGAAAAACAGGTTGTTCATTACCAGCCTTTTACCTGAGAAGGACCTGACATAGAAAGGCACATTCCTAAATGTTATTTTAGGTTCTCCTTCTTTTCTACATTGCAATACCAGCAGCCTGATGTTTTTCACACAAAAGGAGTAAAACAAAGCCCTATCCAAAGAACACATAATTAATACTCAGAATAAACAGTGTCTGCATTGCTTAACTTAGCCCATAAGTTTAGAAGAAGAAAAATAGCTCTAAAAGCATTTATAGTGCCAGCTCAATTCGGAAGTGTTTCTGTGGTAAATGTGTTAAAACAAAAGGTAATTCTCTTCTGTTAACTCTGCATCAGGCAAAAATCAGTTTGTGACACAAAATATTTCAAGAAGGAAAGACCATCACAAAACACGGTAAATAGCAATCTTTCCTAACTCTAAATTATATTTTGCTAATATTTATCAGATACTCATCATGTTGCATTACAGAAAAAATAAGACAGAGGGCTTTGAAACAGAGTCAGATGATGCTGTAGATGGTAATTTGAAACAAAATGCAGTCGCACAACTATAAAGGTGTATTTTTGTAGGTATGTTTATGGTCACAGGTCTTTAGGATCCAGGTACCCAAAGACACATCACGGTTCCTTGTAACAGGAAAAATATAACCTTCAGCTTGTTTTTTCCCCTGCTCCTTGAGAACTTATGAGCTCAGTGCCTGTCAGGACTTTAACAAACGCAGTGTGTCATGGGATGAGCCAGGGAAAGGAATTACTTTATTAACAACTACTGAATCTTTGGAGTTTGTACATGTGTAGCAATGAGACAGCCCAGCTGAAGTGCATGTACACTAATGCATGCAGCATGGATAACAAACAAGAGAAGGGAGAAGCCACTGCACAGCAGGAAAGCGATGATGTAGTCTTCATCATCGAAGCGTCATGGGATGATTTATTAAAGCGTGTGTTATAAACAAGTTTCCATGAAATGTTTCAACCACTCAGTTATAATCCCTCCAGTGTTAATTGTTGTGTTAATCATATGTTTACCTTGTTGCCATGCTGGTGTGGCCCGGTGTTGTTTAGTATCCCCTGTTCGGCTTATCCCTGGACATCGCAGCCATCGCTTACGTCATCAGGCTTTGCCACTGTCACCTAAAATGGCGACCGAGACTGAGGGGAGGAGTTGGGCCCCGAATATTCAAATGAAGCAGAGCCCACTGTGATCGGAGCCTCTGAGAGAGAAGACCCTTCCACGGCCGATAAACCGAGACGAACTAAACCATCAAGAGGACACCAATAAGACAGCACAAGTATGACCATCCCCTCCCTATGCTAAACAATCTCACCCTGATTTGCAGGAACGGCTATGAGAAAGACACCTGAAGGCAAATGAGCCCAGATTGCCTTCCCGTGGCTCCTGCAAGGGTGGAAGTCCCAGTCTTGCCTGCAGTGCACTCCAGCGGACAAGGCTGTCGTCTCCTCCTCTCCCAGGCAGCTGAAAACCCAGTGGTGTAGACGTACCCCGACGGGCCCCTCCCCCGCTGATTCTAATAAAGGAGCTGATTTTTAAAAAAGGCCGAGGACCTGTTTTTCTTCAACTGGAGTGCTCCAATGGATGGCTACAAGCTCTTCAGAAAAGACAGGCGATGAAGAGGTGGAGGGGCAGCTCTGTATACTAGTGTCGTGCTTTAACATCGCTTGGTTTTTAGTTAAAGAGAAAAATCTATCAGTTATAGAAGTGATTCTCTCTGAGGACTGCTGATAGCTTCCTCCAGTCCTAACAGAGCTAGTTAGCTGGCTAATTCTGAATATTGACACATTGTTGAGCCAGTAAAAAAACTAAATGCGTCTCTGTGAAGACACATATAAAAATGAACACAGCCAGGAATTTCTCTTTTTCTTCTGGCCTTGAACAGATAACGAGACACGGTTCAGGCCAGGCCTGTTCCGCCACGGCCTGCACAGCCTGGTGGGGGAGGGACCAAGCCGGGCCCCAGCAGCTGCCAGGCAGGGGGAGGAGAGGCCGTCAGCCCCAGTGTGCTGCAGCTGAGCCCCCCAGGCGCAAGCCTAGCTGATGAGATCCTAGCCACTCCGCCCCCCACCAGCGTGGCCGCCGGAAAAATACCAACAAACCGGAGGTGGCTCTGTGGCCCACGCAGAAAGCAGCCCCACAGCTGGAATTGAAAGCAGCAGGGGCCGGAAAACAGCCATGCGGGTGGAGCCGTGGCCGCTGTTCTGGCCTGGGCCCCCCGAGATTATGACACAGCCTCACAGTGCAGCCTGAAATACACCACCCCGAGTCCTCCGCTGTTGCCTGGCAAATCACAGGACCATCCGCAGGCCCGGCAAGATTAACTCTTTCAGCACTGTAACACTCCCCAAAACAGATGAGACTTGCAGACTTTCAATCCTCTCTCAAGTGAGAGAAAAGGACAGAGTGAAAGAGACATAGAGAAACTACATGAAGACACCAAGGTCAGTGAAGAAGGAATCAAATCTCAGATGGGAGGAGAATGAGGAGATGCTGTAGTTCTTAGGCTGAAATTCTTTTGTGAGGCCATGGTGATGGACTATGATACACTAGAATATCCCTGTGATTCATGAAAAAGGATGGGGGATGGAGTGTTCAAAGAGGAGACATGAGCAAGGGCATCTATGCTGAAGCAAAGCAGATGTTGGAGTAGCTGTGATCCAAATGAGAGGTTTGAAAAGAGAGAGATAAGAGTAATGAAGACCCTTTGCCCCCAGGGAAAGAAGACCTCTGTTCCCAGAGATGAAGATGATCTCAGAGATAGATGAAGAGAACCTTTGCTTCTGAACAGCTCATCTTTATAAGTGTACCCCATTAGCTAAAGACTGAGCCCACGAAAACAGTTGTGGGGAAAGCTGTACGTCGAGGGGAGGGACTTTTATACAGTGATCAGATTTCCATTCTCCTGGGTGGCTGATTCGCTGTGACTTTGAAGCCATGACAGAACCGTTTTTTGTGGAGAAGTCCTCATGGCATGGCAAGAGAGACTCCTCTCCCTAAGTGAACTGAAGAAGGACTATTCTAGAGGTGGTAAACTGACTGAAAATACCAGGTTTGTCTCTTTATGCTGTCAGTGGTAAAGAGGAGTTAGGGAGAGGAAGAGCCTTTTAAAGGTTTATTCTAATCCTTATTATTCTTCTTTTAGTTTTGTTAATAAAGTTTTCTTTATATCTTTTGAAGTTTTGAGCCTGCTTTGCTCTTCTTCTAATCCTATCTTGCAGCAGAAAATGAGTAAATAAGTCTAGTGGGTACATGGCCATTTAGCCAGCACCAAACCCCCTACAATAAGGGAGCCTCTTGACATCACGGAAATTGAGGTTAATGATGATAAGGTTAGGTGCCTATGGGTAAGAATCAGGGGGAAGGCCAACAACATGGTGGAAGTGTGTTATAGACCACACAGACGGGATGAAGAGGTGGATGTATTACTCTATAAGTAGCTGAAGGATGTTTCAGGATCACCGGCCCTTGTTCTAGTGGGAGACTTTAACCTGCCAGATGTCTACTGGGAACTTAACACAGTAGAGAAGAGGAAGTCCAGGAGATTCTTAAAGTGTATGGAGGAAAACTTCTTGTCACAGCTGGTAAGTGAGCCTACCAGGGAAGGGACTACACCTGACCTGCTGTTTGCAAACAGGGAAGGGCTGTTGGGAGATACTGAGGCTGGAGGCCGTCTGGGGCACAATGAGCATGAAATTATAGAGTTTTTGATTGTTGTGGTACGCAACCTGTGGTTGCAACCACTTCCCCCTGTGACTTTCTTGTTTTTAGTTTCTCCCTATGCCAAT